>JAGFPH010019059.1:0-15664 GCA_018207615.1 Philaenus spumarius
TGAAAAGTAAATAATAAAAAAAGGTTTATACTCCTTGATATTGTTTGTTGAATCTGTATATTTAACTTGTAAAAAAAACTTTCAGGTTGATATTTTAATAAGTTTCTAAACTGGAGCTGTTTAAATGAATTGGTGGGTCCGGTACTCCTAAAATCGATAATCGAAATCGACTCCTAGATCGGGTCATTTTCAAGATAACAAGCTGAGACTCAGCATAAATGTTTAAAATATATATTTTAACTCCTACGTCAAGTTTCAATTCGATATATTAAAATTCGGCCAATTTAGAATGAGCCAACGCTTCATACATGAATAAGATGTCCCCTTTTATTGATTTCCCCTGCTGCAAAATACATACTTGCATTATCTAACTTTTTACAGACAAACCATTTCTCGGACGAAATAAATACATATGACCTTTTTTGTTGAAAAATACCTCCCCTACAATACACGGTGGTGTTTTTTATTTTTCTCTATCTTCATCCCAGCTCGATATATTAAGGATAATCGAAAACAAAGTGATAATCGATTTTTTTCCACTTTGGGAAATCGATAGACTGGTAAACGTTTTTTTATGTTAATCTACATACTTTAAACCAGTGGCGTGCCAAGGTCTTCGTGCGCCCGGGGCGGTTTACTTCTCTTACGCCCCCATTTTAGGGGTACAGAATAATCCTCCTGGTCTAGCTAAAAAGGAAATAGATATTTTTTACGTAAAAAACTCTGTAAAAAGTGAACTTATGGTAAAGTAATAGTTTCATATATTTTTGAAAAATTATTATTTATTGTTATACATTTTAAATTAGGAAACACATTACAAAATAAAAACAATATTATTTTAAATTCTGGCCTTGCGAACTTTAGCCTCAGAAAACTTAGTAATAATATCATTGAAGTCAATTGTTTTAGTGACTGATTTTTCAATCGATAAAATGGCTAAACTATTTAATCTTGATTAGCTCATTGTCGATCTTAAATAGTTTTTAATTAATTTTAATTTAGAAAAACTTCTTTCACATGATGCAATTGAAACACACGCTGTTAAAAAAAACTTTAAAGCTAGAAAAATATTAGGTACCGATTCTTGGAAGTCTAAATCCACGACAAACTGGAGCATCTGTAGGGAAGTCCACTTTTGTGACGTGTCTTCATTTTTGTTGGCCGCAAGCAAATGTCTTCTCAGTCGTTTTATCTCTGGTAGCATTGCTTCTTCTTCAAGCTCATCCATTTTTTCTGCGAGATTTTTGGCTAATGCTCTAAGAGTATCATCTGTTGCTAAGATCAAATTATGGGGTTCAATGATTGAAAACATGCTACAAATTGTTTCCATTGACTTCAATCTCGTTTCAAGTTCCTGAGTGAACCTGTCCATGCACTCAAGCATGCTTCTTTTTAGCTCTTCTGTAAGTGTTAGGCCTACATCCTTGGCCTTTTCTCCTGGCATGACTTTTTAAAATTTTCGTCGCCCTGCTCTCTGCACAGGAATGTTAAGTTCTTCACAGGTCTGTTTAGCAAAAAGCAAAGCATTATCAGGGAGCTCCCCACGGCTTTCATCAAAAAAGAGCTTCAACGTTTGCATTTTCTTCAAAGATTTGTCAAGGGTGATTCCTTCTAACTGCAAGTACTTTTGTGTGTGGTTTATCTCTTCTAGTAAATGGGCCCACAAAAAAAGGTATGATAAGAAGGAAAAGTCACAAATGGTCTTCAATAAAATTCCACCTTCACTTCTTGTATCGAGATTTTCTGATGGGTCGCATAACTTTTCCACGGCTTCTACAATATTTGGAAAATTCACCATTACAGATTTCACAGCATCATGGTGTGCGCTCCACCTTGTCTCGCACAATCTTTTCACTGAAGTTCCTACGACCTCTTGCAACACATCCCATCTATGGGTAGAGACTGAAAAGAATTTGTAAATACTTTCTAGGGTTCCAAAAAATGTAATGCTAGAAGGAATTGTTGCAAATGCGTGAATACCACACAAATTTAGAGAGTGATTGGCGCAAGGAACAAATAGAGCTTTTGGATTTATTCCTAAAATTCTTGCCTGAACCCCAGTATGCACACCTGCCATTGTAGATGCATTATCATAACCTTGACTGCGGCACATTTGTATGTCTAGCCCATCTTGTTCTATGGTTTCCAAAATTTCTTGTGTAATGTCATGAGCTTTTTTTCCGTTAAGAGAGAAAAATCCCAAGAAAGATTCCCTTATTTCAACTTTACCCATTTCAATGTGCACATATCTTATAACTTCAGACATTTGATCACTGTGCGATACATCAGGTGTTGAATCAAAAAGAATTCCAAAATATTTAGCCTTTTTTATGTCTTCTAAAATTTTATTTTTGACGGTTGCCCCCAAAATACAAATAAATTCATTTTGGGTCTTAGCAGATAAGTAACTGGTCAATACTTTCTTGGACGGACCAGACTGTTGTATTGAACCAAATGTTCCTTTAAAACTGGGTCGTAGTGGGACAAAAGATCAACCAGTTCAAGAAAGTTACCTCTGTTTTCAGAAACTTCATTTTCTCTATGTCCACGAAAAGGGAGATTCTGTTTTGATAAAAATAGGGTTATATCTAATAGACGGTGTAAAACGTCTCTCCAAGTTTTTCTCTGTATATCCTGCTCTTGCTGATATAAGCAATCAACAGTACTTTTGGACTTCAATTGGGCTGCCAGTATTTTCCATTTTTCAAGAGAAGTTAAATGCTGTTCTGAACATTCATGGTGAAACACTTTAGGATTCAATTTCCACCACTTGTCAAACCCGGTAACAAACTTTGATGTGCCAGATGTGAAGCTGGTTGAAAAAAGCCTACAGCAGAAACAAAAAAGCATTTTTTTGGTTGGAGAATAAACCATCCATTTTCTATGGATCCTTTCACCATTTGAAAGATATTTATAAAACCAATTTGTTGTCAACTGGCGAATTTCTCCTTTCGCTTTTTCTCCTTGTCTTTGAATCACATTGAAAGGGCCATCTTTATTCTGATAAGGTTCACTTCCTCGTTTTAAAAACTGTACTCTAAGATCATTAGGCAGAGGAAAGGGCCAATCACCAATATCCGAGTAAAATGTTATTTCATCACCTTCATCAGAATTTTCAATATCTTTGTGTTTTCCTTCTAAACATTCAAAGCTATCTTCTTTTACTTCTTCAATTTTCCTTTCTTTATCACTTTTCTCTGTTAATGCTATATCATCTTTTATTTTGCAACTTGTTTTAGTAACATCTTCTAACTCAACGTTGTTAAAAACTTCTTCATTCCAACCTTCTATGCCTTTCTCTTTTGTATTTTCTTGTGGGTATTCTGATGTCGTTTGTATATCATTCGACAGTTTTTCTACTTCGTTGCTTTTGCTTGCACCAAGATTTTTTGTAGGCTGTATAAATTTTAACAGAGCACCTGATAACGATTTTGCTTCTTCTTCTTTTTTCTTTCTAAGTTTTCTTCCCTCAGCCCCACTAGGACGATGCCGCTTCATTTCTAGTTTCTGAAACAAAAAACGACAAAAAATCTAAGATTTTATAAGAATTGTAGGTTTTAATTACTACTTTCAGAATCCGGTTGGTAAATTTAAATCTGGCAATTTAGGTTAAGTACACAACAATCATTTTCCGAAAGATCTGCCCTTAATATTGTAAATTAACAAAGATGTGAATTTTTGAAAAATAGTAATTTTAAGCGTTTTCCCTACTTTTCTCGGTGGAAAATTGTCCGATTGGAGTCTATAAAAAAACGTTTTGTAGGTTTTTGAATTCTCTACAGATGTCCCATTGGAAGTATCGTGATCCATTCATAAAATTTTTTTAAATCAACGAAAAACCATAAAAAGTCCTAATTTATTGTTATTTTTGTTTATAAAAAATGCCCAAAAGCTCAATTGACTGGTATAGTCAATAGTAAAATTGTAGTGCTAACGTATTTGATACTACATTACTACCAGTTTACCTACTAATTATTAATTACAATTTCATTTCTATTACTTGCGAATTGCGATCGCAATGATCGCATACAATTTAGTTTACATAAATATTCAATGTTTACATTCGGGCTTTCTAAGGCCTAGATTTCCATATAAGCAATCAATGAAATTATAAGTTACAAATTAATGAAATTATACTGGCACATACAAAGGTTGTATCTGAGATATACAAAATAGTGGTAAATAAAGTCAATTGTGAATAGAATGGTGAAATATGAAGTTAATTGTGTTATTTTCAGTAAGGTAGTTGGTGAAACTTTACATAAGTACTCCTAGCCTAGGCATTATAATGGGTTAACCTAGATAATATCAGATTTGTTGTGGCGTTGTGGCACATTGGTCTTTATGTTTTGCATTCGTTATATAAATTTAAATGGTTTCTAAGCACGTTAGTGGTATTTTACATAATGTCTATATGGTTTCTTATCAATAACATTGCTTTAAGGCTTTATGCATTTTTAGGCTAGGTTTGTTTGTTTTGATCGAACTGGGAGGGATTTGTTACTATTATAACCGAAAACAAGAATTTATTTAGAAATAATAATTATTTTACATATTTGTCAGTCCCGATCCGGATGTGGGAAAAATATAAATATAATAGTTTAATACTTACCTTAAACTGAAGTTATTATCAGGAGCAAGGAAATTCCAATAAACAGCGTCCACTTATTCAAAAACATTCACTTTCACTATCAAATTGATTGTAAGTATTAAGAAGAACTAGAAGAAGAATTAAAAGATTATAAGTAAAGTAACCACTAAACTAAACAATAATATAGGAGCATATAACAAGTGTTAGTCACAGGTGGTGTTGAAAGAGCAACGGACCAACTATATAAAATATAATAGGGCAGCGCTCATGAGGGTTCACTAAATGGGCGCTTGGGCGCATGCATCATCACGAAGCCTACCTGTGTGTATGCAGTTATCCCGAAATCAATCATTATGAGATCATACAATTTTATACAAAAATAATTTTTATTTATTTATTAGTTTAAACCGTAAAAGCTACAGTGCTTCACAAATTAGATTTAAAAAAATAATAATAATGTTTGATACAGTATACCGTATAATTATTACAAATTCTCATTTTTATCTTTTTATTTTATTTTTTGGATTTTCCATTTTTACGCCCCCGCTTCTTTGGTGCCCGGGGCGGACCGCCCCCCCGCCCCCCCCTTGGCACGCCACTGCTTTAAACTACTTATAAAAAAAATCAGCCGTATTGCAAATTACTGGTAGTTGTAACCTGTACCGACTGGGCTATTAAATTAAGGGTCGGCTCTAGTAAAACAGAAAGCAACCTGCGACTCCAGCGTAGCGGCGGTAGGTTACGCGGACATTGCTTATCCTAAATCCATTTAAAACCCGCAATTGTTCAAATAGCGTTTTTTTAAAAATACCAAACTCTTGGGGACAAAATTCTTCATCCGAATAGCTTGGTAATGTTTCGCTATAATTAATATTTACAACGTAAAAAAATATTTAAAGTCACCCTATAGCGGCGGTAGGTTACACGGACATTGCTCAGCCTAAATCCATTTAAAACCCGCAATTGTTCAAATAGCGTTTTTAAAAAAATACCAAACTCTTGGCGACGAAATTCTTCATGCGAATGGCTTGGTAGTTTTTCGCTATAATTAATAGTGTCAACATAAAAAAATATTAAAAATAAATTTTTTAAATTGTTAATAAATATTAAACAAAATGTTTTTCTTAATTTTGGAAAAAACATTTGCATGCGTATTGGCCATAGCTTTAAAATGACATATCGTTCATAATCATCCGATCAAAAATAAAGGAAAAATTTGGATTTTAATTTAACATTGGTCTTATGGAGTGTCAGCCAACATGGCCGACAGCTAGAGCCGACCCTTAAGAAGTAAATATAAAACGTGAAATTAGTACAAACAATAAAATAAATAATCTGTTAAAATATATTAAGTTATAATTGAGAATTATAATAATAAAACAAGTACACCTTCCCTATTGTAACATTTTATTGAAGACTAGCCTAGAGAGGAAACATATTATGTTCAACAAATATTCAAATTGTACATAATAATCATCTGACAGGTTTGGTGACCAAACCTTTGTATGGTTGTTAGTTAACTTGCTAATAACAAATTTAGTTTTTTTTATATTTTGAATTATTTACGATGAACAGTACAATGTTTCAAGATAATAGTTTATAATTTAGCTGAACTTAATTAATATATCATTCAAGTATTTAATTTTGTTGAACTCGTACAGAATGTAAACTGTAAAAGAAAGAACTTTGTGATAAATGAAATATATATTGTTGCTATGGTTTATATTAATTGTAACTTAATCGTTGTTTTAAATTAAGAAGCAAATATAAAACGTGAAATTAGTACAAACAATAAAATAAATAATCTGTTAAAATATATTAAGATATAATTGAGAATTGTAATAATAAAAGAAGTACACCTTCTCTATTGTAACATTTTATTGAAGACTAGCCTAGAGAGTAAACATATATGTTCAACAAATATTCAAATTGTACATAATAATCATCTGACAGGTTTGGACTGACCAAACCTTTGTATGGTTGTTAGTTAACTTGCTTGTTAATATTAATAACAAATATGTTTGAGTCTGTTTTTTTTAACCTTTGGTATAATTCCTGTTTCATAATAAACTTAATTTCAAGTTAAGATTATTTATCACCTAAGCCTAGGTTATGATTATTTCCACATCTTTATTAAAAGAAATTATAAAATACTAGGGGGGAACCCCTGCGAGCTCCGCACGCCAACACCGTTGGAACCTTCTATACACATAATCATATCCGTTCTTTTCACTCCTAAAAACTCTCATAAAAAGCCTACTTCTGGATAACATTCTTTACCGCCACGCCGCATCACGCACATCTTCGTACAAATTTTGCATTCCGTATAAATATGCAGAACGGTAAGGCACGGAATAGACAATTTCCGTCTCCCACGATAGGAATTATTTCAAACTCTTTTAAACGAAGCATCAATTATAACATCGATAATTCAATAATAATTACAAAACAAACGCATAAAAACGCACACGGCGCGGCAGCGCAATACACAACGCAAGTTATATTTTTTGGTGACCCACAAACGCAAGCGTAGACATTTTCCGAAAAAAAATTACACCACTTGATAGAAAATTTAATTTCAAATATTTTCCTCGCTTAGTACCTCGACTTAGCACTGATAGTTCTTGAAATGTTTTGGTTGGAACATTGTCATAAAAAAATTCAAAAAATAAATACAAAAAACCGAAAACAATTTCATAAAATTAGAATTTTTCTGGCCCCGAAAGATAAAAAAAATGTCAATGATTGATGACATATCTAGATGTAAAAAGACACCCATTAAAAAACAATCATCTAAATCGGTCCATTGGAAGCTGGGCGATTGGAAATAGGTTTTCGACAAAAAGCTTTCATTATATATATTATAGATGTTCGTAGAGGCTGCAAAGCTGTTGGCGTGGAAAGCAAAATGTTTTGAATGCTGTATTTTCTTGTAAGTGGACTGTATTATAGGTTTATAATAACTTCGGTCTGAATAATAAATTAAGTTGACTTACCACGTTGTCGAATGTCTACTTCGTGAAAAGCAGAAGTTATTCCTGTGCACAGGGTTCGATGTTTCCTGTCTTTTCGTGTTACAGTTGATTCTTGGTCGTTTTCTGGAATATTTACGTAAATGGATGATTTTTATCCATTTTAAATTCGATCCGTGGTTTTTAAATCCAATCATGTTAATTTCTGTATATATGGTTGAGATTTAGGCTGAGGAATTAGTAGTATTTACCTTCTTCAAACTTTCTGAATTAGTTTGTTGTGGTGTATTAGAGTTATGCCTAAGATCTTTAATAACATCTGTACATCTGAGTTTGTTGTGTTAACTCATAAGATTTTTCTTGTTTTGAATACCATATTAGTAATTATTTTTTTGATAAATCAGATAGTTTTTACATTTTCCTGTTTTGCTTTATTCCTAGTCAACTGGCATGTAAATTGATTCAAAAATATTAACTCCAGTATTTTGCCCTTAATTCCAAGATTTCCTCAGTACACCTTCCTTGAGCTTGTCTCCCGTCATTACGTCGTTAAATCCTCTCCCTAGTTTGCATGTATAATTTGAACTACCTAAAACTACAAAATTTGACTAAAATATTTTTCTTAAAGTTTACAGTTCTAACCTTTGTTTCGAGATATTTTTTAATTTTTGTATTTTTCATACTACAACTTAAGGTTATACCCTTTGAATAAGTAGCCAGTAACTACAAAATTTTTACTTTCCAGTTCAAACTATATAGGCCTATGTGGTTAACTTAGGTAGGCCTACATGTTAATAAAAATAATTCGACCACGCAGCTGAACCGCTGACGTGAGTTGAGCAAATTTCCAAAATAAGGTTTATAGGCCTGTGTTTTAGACTTTCAAAAAACAATTTGGGAAATAGGTAGGCCTACATTCACGACGGTGCTGAATAGCTGCAAAATGATTCGCCCGCCATTCCGCATATTGGGATTGTCTTCAATACACAATGCATTGCGTGCTTCGCACTCCTTTCCGAATATTGGGAGTATCTTCAAAACACAATGCATTGCTTGCTTTGCACGCCAATCCCACGGTGGAATCCACCACATGGCTTTGAACCGGGTGCTTCTATGGTATTTTACGTTTTGATCGAGTTTGGGGGAACCAAGCGAGCTATAAGGTCGCGTAAAAAAACAAAATGTGCAGAATAACATCGTACATTTATATTTGTAGAAAAAACGCAAAAACAAATTCATTCTCGTAGAAAAAATCTCAAAATATAGTTACTTCCTGTCATTTTTTTTTGGCTAACTAACTCGTTCGAGCGACGTAGACAACCAACATGTGTACCAAATTTGAACCAAATCGGACTTAAAATGCGTCCGTTAGAGTGCGCACACATACATACATAAATATATACTACAACGGATATTAGCCGTTGTAAGGCGGGAAAAATCGGTTTTTATATTAAATTATAAAATTCGATGTTTTCAAGGCCGGACTTCGGTGAGTGTCAATTGTAGGTCAAAAATACAAGTTAAATCAGAGCAAGGCTTATCTCCCAAGATGAACCTTGATCTAGGACACGTCAAGAAAGGAAATCTGACTTAGCCTGAAAGTAGCTGAGTTTTGGGGGAATAAAGGAATCCAGGAATTTTATGCATTTGTGGTTTTCATGGTTTAATACGTAGCGCTAAACGCGTGAGTTACGGCCGTGTGAATTTCAAATCATAAAAGGTAACACTACCAAAGTAAACAGGGGTTAAAGTTAAGGGAAAAGTTCAATTTAACTCGAAACTGAAAAAGTCAGATATTTTTGGAATCTACATAATTAGACGAAAATAAAAGGTTATATAAGAAAAAGTCGAATTATTGAAAATAAAAAAGTTAGCTCAAGTGTCAAATTTCACACACCCTAAAAAGGGAGAAATAATTAAAACTAAAGGTTTTCACTCACAAGAGTTATTAAAGAATGAATAGTTCTGTGTAAAAAAGGGAACAAAAAGTAAAATTAAATTAAGATAAAATGGTGAGAGTTTTCACGCCTTTTAAAGTAATAAAAGTTGAATTTTAGAATTTTAAATAATAATAAAGTAAAGAGATTTAGGGTTAGATTAACATTGTATTGTTAGGAAACCAGTAACTTAAATATTTTTCGCGTAGTAAATAAAAAACCCCCAAAGAACTTTTTTGCGATTGTAGGCTAAGTCCCAGAAGAAAGAAAATAAGTAAAAACGGTGAAAAGTGTTAGAACTGTACAGGTGTTAAAGACAATCGGCGTAAACAAATAAAAAAGACATTGAACGCGAAAGACAGTCGCGGAAAATTGTAAACGTGCCGCGCACGCGTAAAAATCACAGTACAGACACGATTCAAAAACGTACGGATAGCCAAGAACAATATGGAAAATGTGCAAAAAGAAAATTAAGGAAAACTTAAAAGAAAAAAAAGATACAGCGGGAAATCAAAAACAAGTAGGATGCAATGGCCAAAGTGGAAGGGATGAAGTCGCGATTACAGAACCCGTCAACGAGCAACCGGATTAACCAGAGAAATTGGTGTTTTCCAGGAAAATGGAAGGAAAAGAAAAGAAGAAAATTATATAAAATTAACCAGGGCAAATTTAGACACATTTCAAGACCAAAAAAGTTTATACAAAAGAAAAATTGGCTTAATGAAAAAATGAGGGAAAGGGCATGTAAGAAATGACGTCACGAAGTGTATAAAGGATTGAACGCGAAAAATCCACGGGCTTACTCTGGCTTACTCTCTCGGAATCGCTGACTCTCTCGGATTCGCTCGAAAACTCACTCGAGATTCAAATTGTTACGAATGTAGACTTCACGTCACTCTGCAGCAAATATTTTTTCTTCGTTAAACTTAAATAACTTTTAAATATAAACTACAAGTCAGAAGTAGTTCTTCAGGATTAACTCTACGGCCTATCCAAATGAGTTAAAGCAAAAATAACTCTATTTGGCGATACTGAGACGACATAGGCAATCCTTCAGGACATGATCTTCTAAACGGAACTTCACTTCTCACGAACCAAGGAAGAAATAGGATCAACTGTAACTCTACTAGATTCTACCAGATCTGCTCTTCAAGTACATCTGTAGCCATCATATCAACCCAACAACTTTAAATCAGAAAATCCAGGCTACCAGACACAGCATCATATCAGCTCCAGCACCAGCCCATCAACATAGCGGCATCCATCACGGAAAACCGGAGGTGAAAAACGCTGAATTAAGGTCTGTGTAAACGAGAATACGTTGTCCCCCATTTTAATTAATTGCCTGAGTAAATTCAATAAAAATATTTAAAGTACTGGTTGAGATAGGTTAGTGTCAAATTAAATTCAAATCATAAATTAAATAAATGTAAATTCGATATTCCCTAAAGTTAAATGTAAATAAATTAAATTCAAATAAATTAAAATTAAATTGATTATAAAATTAGACTGTCTGCCAAGCCTATTAGAAATTAGAATTATAGGTTTAACATTAATATTGAATAGAAATTATATGTACAAGCAGATGGTGAGAAAAGCGAGTTGTTTATGTTTAATTTTGAAAAGGTTTTGATTTTGAATTTTGAATAAATTAATTATTAATTTTTATACTGAAATACTGAGAGTAATCAATTACCTGTTTATGGTTATCCATTCATGATAATTTCCTTTATTAGAAATAGTATAATAAATGTGTTTAGCTGTAGAAGTAATCAAAGCACAAATAAGGTAAGTTATAAGGGCTGTTCCACTGTTCTCATTTCCCTGAGATCAAAAATAATCAAGAGTTCTCGTAAATTAAATTCAGAGCTAGTAAACTTATTAATTTCTGGAAGCTGTTTTAAAGTGTTAGAGTCAGTCGAAATACTTATAGAAATAGGTATCAGACACCCAGTTGCATCACCTAAGCTAAAGATAAAATTTTGGCTAAAGGCTTCCAGTAGGTGTTGTAACTTATTATACAACAAAAGAACGTCAGCACGCGATTGTTCGTTGTTTAATTGGCTCCCGAACGTGGAGCAGAACAACGTCAATAGGTGTTCCGTTGTATAATTGCCATTCCCAACGTGGGGCTAATGTATAATTGGCGCCCATAAGTGGAAGGCGAAAATTTAACTAAAGGTTAAATTTAGTCTTGAACAGTCATAACTATTATTTGTGCTTTACATTGTGGTGTTAGATTAAGAATATTTCTGTGCATTGTGTTATACTGCGGCTATTCTTGAGTGTTTAAAAATTTTCCTGGGTTCGTGAAGATTTCGTGAGTTAGAGGGGGAGTAATATAAAACAAATAAAATAAAATTTTGTCGTGGTAAATCGGGTTAAATTAGGGTATTGAATAGTATTTTAAAGGGGTATAAAAGTAAATAAAATTTTATTGAGAGATTTTATCCGCGACAAATAATCAAAGAAAATAAACATGGCTAGCAAAGAGTTGAAAGATTTTTTCGAAAGTTATAAAAAAGACAGGGAGGAGGCGAAAAAAGAAAAAGAAGAAGAAAAAAATCGTCTACAACAAGAGAAAGAAGAAGAGAAAGCTCAAAGGGAAAGAGATCAGAAAGCATTGTATGAGTTGATATCCGGAAAAATCGGCGAAATTAAAGAGGATTTGAACCAGGAAACGCGTAGGTGCATAGAACAAAATAATAGAGTGGAGGAAAAAATTGAAGATATTACTGGGACAATTCAAGTATTAGAAAGCGCGAGTAGGGATACAAATAAACTCAATGATCAAAAATTTGCGGTTGTAGATAAGAGAGTTGCGAAAATAGAACAGAAGTTAGGGGAAATTGGTAGTCAAGGGACAATAGGCAGAACGGTGATGCAAATAGCACCTAGGTACGAAAGCGAGGCGGTAAAACTAGAATTTTGGGGAAACTCAAGGGAGCGTCCGAGAACTTTTATAAGGGAGCTGGAAAATTTAATGGAGGAATTAAACCCGTTTTTAGGAGAGCCGGAGAAGTTAAAAATGGCGGAACGTCATCTTTTCGGATCGGCAAAAGAATGGTGGACGGTTATGAAAACGGCCACAAGTACATATGTAGAATTTCGCGCAGCTTTTTTAGCGAACTATTGGTCATTACAAAAACAAAAAATTGTGAGAAATAAAATCGAGAATGGAAAATATTTTGAACCAAGTAATATAAGCCGGACCGATTATTTTTGTCGGATTGTAAATCAAGCCAGCGACTTAGAACCGCAGCTCCCGGAAGGTTTCTTAGTATTTACCATTTTACAACATTTTAATGATCAGATAAAGTTAGCATGCATGGGAAAGCCAAGCGAAACGATTAAAGACGCTATAAATTTTCTAAATCAAATAGATATGATGGACGAAGCCCGAAGAGGGAACCGGAATATAAATAATACAATAAATTCTAGTAGGCCTAACCAAACCTATAATAACCCACCTTCACAACGATCCTATGTTCAAAACCCTAATAACACCGCACACCCAAGTTCCAATAGACCTTCTCCATCAAAACCCAATCAAAATCAGCGGCCAAAAAACTAAGAAGTGAGGCTTGCGAAGGATTAACGGAATTTCGGAACGAGCGAGCTGAAGATAAAAAATATACAAGAAATTTGATTAAAAATAATAATAATAAATTAAAAAATGTTAAAATAAAAAAAGATAAGGCACACGCTAGGATAGAACCCGCGACGAAGAGTTACGACAGTAGCGGTGAAGTAATTTCTAAGAATAAACTTGTTAACCGGATACATTACAACCTTAGGGATGATCTGTTGAGTAATAAAGGGGAAAAAAGTATTCAAGAAATAGTCATTGAAGATATTCCTACTATTTACGCGAAGATAGGGCATAATCCGGCGGCCATAGAAATAGATACAGGGGCCGAAATAAGTGTAATACAATTCGATTACCTAGAGCAATTGAAGGCGGAATATGTAGAAATTATGGAGTTACCGGCGTCTAACATTGAAATTGTAACAGCATTGAAAGGTCGAGTACAAAAAGTAACTAGGCAAATAATGATTAAAATACAATTAGCGTCAGAAACCGTAGAAGTAAAACTATTAGTCGTAAAAGGGTTGAAATCACGTGTAATATTGGGTTGCGATTTCTTATATGAAATGCAAGCAGACATTAATATGGATAAACGATTTATCATATTAAATGTCGGGGAGAAAACTATCCAGTTACCATTCATAGACAGAAAGCAGGCGATAAAGGAAATTAAGGGAAAATGTTTTAGCCTAACGTCACGGTATCATGGAAAAAATTTTAAAGGGTTGACACCAAACCAACCAAACAAAGAAAATTTAATAACAAATAAAGAAACAGTAAATTCAAGTCATATAAAAGAAATTATAAGTAATCAAAACAGTATAAGCGAAGTTAAAGGTTGTACGGAACAAACTTCAGTGGGGAGTAGCGTAGGAGAGGAAGAAAAAGGTCAGGAGATAAAGTTAGGCGTAGAAGAAGTTCAGGTTATCGAAAATAGACCGAAGTTAGGTAATAGGGACAGGAAAATTGTATCAAAAGAAATGCAACCTTCCCAAAGCCAAAAAGTAAAATTTTTAAATGAAAATGTCATCGGAAAAAATTGTTCAAAAGAAACAAACGATGAACATTCGCGAATATTAAAAATGAATAAAAGTAAAATCGATTTAAAGTGTGCAGAGGTTAAGATTCCAAACACACAGGCGGCAAATAATTGCGGAGAGAGGCTATTTTTCGAAAATCCAAAACGAACTGAACGTTGTAACATAAATATCACTGCACTAAACTCACGCAACAATAAACACTGTAGTCCTAATACAAAGTATAATAGGAACTTTAACTATAATAAACGTAATTCAATCGGAGGAATAAACAGAAACCATAACACGTCTAATGCTGGAAGAACACTAAGCTCTAATAAAGTTAAATTTAAAGAATCAGCTGTAGGCCTAACAGTAAATTATAACGGTACAGAGAAAGTTTTTGTTCGTAAACACAGCCGGTATAAAAATAGACCGAGCGAAAACAAAGGGAGATTGGTGACAGACTGTCTGGAAGGTAGGGTAGAACAAGGTCTAAGCTAAGCAAATTCACAGAAGTACTAAGGGAATCTAAATTAACATTGAGATGTAAATAGAATAATTTTAAGTGGCCTAAATAATGTAAATAGTAGATATAAGTTGTAAATAAACCAAAAGCATAGTAGCCTAAACAGATGTTCCGAGTTAATGACCGCAAATGTAAATAAACAAGCCCAGCAGAGAAAGGGAAGCGATAATTCTACATAGACTGATCAGGGTTCATAACGATACAAGAAGGCCTAAATATAAAGTAGAATGGAGGGGATAACCTGAAGTCAGATGTGAATGAATGAGTACAGGGCATACAAAACATAAAGCGCTTGGAGGGGGAGTGTTTATAACACATAAACACTAGCCTTAGAAAGGAAAGGTGAACGCAAACGGTTAAAATATCTCAATGGTAAAACAAGTAAATGTAAATTCATTAATTAAAATAAAAAACGCAGGAAAAGGGTTAAACTCAAGTATAGAAATAGTAAATTAGGTTATATCTCAAATCCAGTACAATAGTAATTGTAAGTAAATTCAATTTTTATCAGGCAATATTTAGAGTTCCCTGTGAATAGACATAGTGTTGAAATAAACTAAGTAGACATGTATGTAATTTTCAGTGGACAGAAAACTCCCAAATGGAGTTAAGACAATACAACGAGATATATTGAAATGTAAAATATTGTATGTTTTTTAGCAGATCTTAAGCTTTCAGTTGAAGCTAGATTAAAAATGTATTGAATAAGATTGAATAATATAAATGTATGTTAATGTAGAGGTTTCAGCTTGATAACTCCAAAGTGGAGAGAAATGGATTTGTACTTGTTAGATAATAGTAAATTAAATTAGGTCTTGTAGTTAAAAAAGGCGAAGGCAAATAGACAAGTATAGAAGGAAGCGGGGGTGGAGAGTAAATTGAACCAAAAGGGATTTGTTGATATTTCACAGTATAGGGAGGGGGTTTTTAGATATCTTGGGTTTCTGCGTGAACTTAGAAATCAGATATTTTCAGAGGGGTAGCTACAACGGATATTAGCCGTTGTAAGGCGGGAAAAATCGGTTTTTAT
>JAGFPH010019060.1:4353-15664 GCA_018207615.1 Philaenus spumarius
ATTTATAGGTAATTGACTGAAACCAAAAGGAGGTCGAAAAAGATGTAATTCGTACACTGTATCATCTGTAGATATAAGCGCCAACTCCTTAACAATAAATTCATTTGCATCATTTTTAAAACCTTGAAAATCTAAAATAAATTCCATTATAAGTGACACTTTTTAGTTCCTTCCAAGACTTGCAACGACACTTGAATAAGGCTCTCAAATAATGAACACAAACACGTATCAGGCCCCTCTAAGGAGTGGGGATTAGACCAGCAACACATTGTATAATGACCGGTTACAGGTTCAAATTCCGAAAGTCCATAATTAATATACGACTGCGCTTCCTGTATGTTTAAATGTACACTGGTTACCCCACAAGAGCAAAGATTCGGATGATTAATAATACTTTCTAGTCTTTTTTGTGCTGTAAAACCCATCTTAACTGCAATTTTTAACAGAGTAGATTCAATTAATCAGCTCGATTTTTCTTGGGCGGTGCCTGCAGTGTTGTAATTGTTGTTTCTAACCACCTGTTAACTTCGTTTTCACGTTCGTATTTTGCTCGATCTGCCGCTGATCTTAACCAACAACTACCATTTCTTGCGGCCTTATGTATAGGATTGATGTTGACGTAATGAATAGTATTCAAATCATCTCGAAAATGAACTCTGCTACGGTTGTCAGACAGTTTTAGACCTTTAAACTTTGTTACTAACCTATCAATTTCGTTGTCAGACATCGCTTTCACAGAATCTTCTTTTTAACTAGCAAACGTGATGAAGTGCAATAAGCTACTGAATGGAAACCTCAACATGATTGAATGTAGCACAATTTTTAATCTATGTTCAACCAATCACAAATTTTATCACAAGTTTATAAAAAACAACTCATATCAATTAATAAAATGTTTAAATTTATTACAATAACACTTAAAAGATAGCTTTGAAGTAACCGACTGTATTGAAACTTTTAAAGTCGTAATAAATGTTCATCTATGAGATTTTTAATTCTGACTAAAATATTTGCATTGCTTAAAGGTGGTTTAAGACATTTGATTCCAAAAATTGATAACTTATTTTTTTCTACCTTAACTACAGAATTTATAAATTCGTTAAATTCAAAAACAGAATTATTTTTAAAAACATATAATAATCCGTTAGTATATCTAAAAACCGAATCCATGCTTGAAGGCAATCCGTTATATGTTTTATACGTTATACCATAACTTTTAACATTAAATGTACATTCATCTATTTCCATGTAGTAAGTGTTGTCGAAAAAAGCTATTGTTTTTCCTGAATAAGTATTGACTATACCATTAATATTTTCTCTTCCAAATTTTTTTTCTATTGACATGGGATACCCATCTATTAACTGTAGAGATGGAAAGTTTAATGTGTATACTTTTTTCTTTATAAAAATAACAATATCACCGTTAGGTCTTTGATAGAGAAAATCAATTTTTTCAAAATCCGAGGGTAAAAAGAAAAGCCAATCTGATATCAATTGGGGTTTGGTAAATGATAGGTTATCTTCCAAATTTACTCTCCAAAACCATTTCTTGTAGAAAATATATAATTGCTGATTGATCAATAAAAATGTATTTATATTCGTTAAAGTACACAAATCCGGTTCTACTAAAGGCTTAACAGTTGTATTTTTCACCACAACAGGTTTTTTAGTTGTTGCAGGAATTGTTGCAGAAGTTGTAATAGGGGTTGTTGTTGAGGTAGTAGTAGTCGTTGTTGTTGTTGTTGTTGTTGTTGTTGATATGCTTCTTTTTCTCACACCATATAGACTCTGTATAGCATAAATATCATCGTTTGAAAGTTTACTTTCTCTGTAGTTATTGTGTAACGCATGCATTATTGAATCAATATCAGATGAATGAGATATTCCTAACGAGTGACCAATTTCATGAATTAAAACACTGAATAAACTTGTATGACCATCACGACATTTCTTAATGTCTGTCTCAAAACACCATATTTCATCTTGATCTATATGAATTTCAACTGTCGAATTATCTGGTCTCGGAAAACCCGAGTGACCGAGGACGTGGCCTCTACCGTCGAAGTTACTAAAACAAGCGTCTCCGGTTTTCTGTTTCCTATGGTTTCCTCTTTTAAACGATATTAATATATCATTATTATATTTATCATGCACAAAACTAAGATCTGTGTATTCAGCCCAAGTTTTAAAAGCCATTTCTGTTAAATTCAAAATTTGTTTACTAACTGATGCATAATGCCACCTCAATTGTCGTTTCCCCCATTTTGAATATGTTGCAAAATTAATATCATCTTCTACTCCACACCGCTTATTTTCCATTAATGCTAAAGTTTCATTGTTTATTTTACCATCTGATGTAATATTATAATATTCTTGAAACAAAAATATAGCATCTGTAAATGTCTGTGGATCAACATTGATTAATAACTCTTGAGATATATTAGGCAATTTTAAATAACCATAATTCGTTAAATACTTCATAGCATGCAAAGTACAATTTTCTGTCTGAATTGTAACAAATAAAAACAAAAATGGAAATAAAAACGAAATCATTTTTCTAAAAACAAACACTACTCAGTTAATTAATGTTACAACACAACCTTCCTCTTCCTAAGTAAGTCAGTGAATGGCGTCCTTTTTAATTTTGGGGCCGACATCAGCTACAGTGATATCAAGCGTAAACATGTTTTTTATCACATTAAGCGGCGATAAAGTGTCGCTAACACATTAAAACATGTTAATGGGTTTTATAACACATTAAGATACGTTAATGTGTTTCTCTACACATTAAGAAGAGTTAATGTGTTTTTTTTCAACACATTAACAAAATTTAAGGTATTTTTACACATTAAGTAATAGCAATGTGCATTTTTAACACATTAAAATGTGTTTATGGGGTTTTTAACAGATTAAAAAGTGATAATGTGTTTTTTATCACATTAAAAGGTGTTAGAAAACACAAAAAAGGTGTTAGAAAACACATTAAGAGGTGTTAATGGGGTGATTAAGGGGTCACAAAGGTTACCGTCAACCGGCATTTTTACACTACTGATGTAAGATCAAGTAAGTTGTAGGGATATTTTCCTGGCGTTGGCAACACTGATGATAACAATACCCAGCTGGAGAGCTGCCGTTACGCCACTACATTGCTATTTACATTGACACACTAAATACGCACTATACGATACTATAAATATACGGTGTGTACTTTAATTAAGTGGGATTTAAGTAAGTTGGAATGCGAATGCTTCGCACGGATCAGCTAGTATAATGAATTTAGAGAAAATTATTTTTTCAGACCTTAGTTCCCGGAAAGAAAAATTTTGTGGATGGGTGTGTTTTTGAAGAAATTTTGAATTATACCATTTTACACCATTTAGAAAATTTACATTTTAATGATCCTTCATAAGTAAACATTTTGAAAACAAAATGTGTGCTTACTTTTTCCCTGTTCAAGGTGGCAAATTTTGATTGTTGTAGTTTCATTTAGAATCACAAAATTATTTTATCCTCAGAAACTGAAATTTTACTAAACAAAAAAATGTGCAACGTGGGGCACTTATTCATTTGGTTTTCCTACATTTAAAAATCAGGAAATATAACAGCGTGTATCTAATACATTTCAAATGGCAGTGTAGCTTATGTTTTTATTAAATGAAAGAACTGTCAAAGTTTAACATTTTGTATTTTTGTATTAATTTAAAGACTAAACGTGTCCCTCATGGTTCACCTCATTTTCCCTCAATACAGATGAATTTAATTTCAATTACTTTGTTCAAATTAGGTAGACAAAGATGTCTTCACACATTTTCTCATTTATACGTTTTCTATACTTTTAAAAACCTAAAATTAGTTACGCAGTTCATATTTACCA
The DNA here is from genome assembly GCA_018207615.1 of Philaenus spumarius. Taxonomy (NCBI): domain Eukaryota; kingdom Metazoa; phylum Arthropoda; class Insecta; order Hemiptera; family Aphrophoridae; genus Philaenus; species Philaenus spumarius. Next base: position 8,228 of record JAGFPH010019060.1, read on the forward strand.
CGAAAAATCCAACCTATCATCAAATTGTATATTTATTAATCTCTATTTTCAGCATTTCCATTTCTAAAACCATTGACCGTATTTTCAAATTCTGAATGAAGTTTATCGTTTCTAAATAGCTGTCAGCATGTATTTACAGAAACAATAATTCAGACACAGCTTAAGCTGTTCTGTGTGTTTAGACCTGACTTCGACGTGAGAACATGTCGGTATATGATTTATGGAATCGATATTAGTTCAGATCTATCTTCATTTCTGTAATCTGCTAGTCGGTGATGTCGCAACAACAAATTACTGGGAGGCAAAATATAAAATTTCCTAACAATTTTTAATCCCCCACCTCCCACATACAAGTCAAAGGTAAGTAGTAAAGCACTCATCTGTCAAAGCACAAAGATGCTCCGTCGCTTTATCTCGACTATTCGTATAATCAGAATGCATTCCCACGTGATGTCGTTACTCTCTCCCCCAATCTCTTAACCTCCTCAGTCCTGGAGAAATTTTTCAGTTGTGTATTTTCTTTTCCTCTGTACTTATAATGAGATATGAAAATGTTTTAAAAATATAGTGTTACCCATTAAAAAAAAACATGTGACTCCTCCAGGGGAAATTAGTTCTCAAAAGTCAAGTAAGTATACACATAAATACCTTTGATACGTCCACAGGTCTCTATTTCCATGCTTTTTGAAAATTATAGTAATATTTTCAAGTTTTTGTTTTTAAAATCCCTAAATTCTAAACTATCTGTAAACATAATCAAAGATAACTTATAACAATATAGTAGTAACATACTATCACAAACTCATCCACCGAGAAAAAGGATCCAGACAATAGAAATTGTCTAAGACTGTTTTTAAAAATTCTATAGTTCGGTGAATTTGGAATGCTTTTAGGAAGCTTATTCATGAACTTTACGCCAGCTTGTGAGGGAAGTTTACTGCATAAGTTTAACCTGTGCCGTCTGGCACGATAGTCACAAGCTTGCCTGGTGCGATAGTTGTGTATATCCATATTTTGGACGCGATCACACTTAAAAAAAAGCAAAACTTCAAGAATGTAAATACACGGAAGTTCTCCGTGTACACTCCGTATTTCTTGAAATAGTTTTTACAACTTTGTTGTTGGTTATTTTTTGCAACACAAACACTCTTTTCACATTCTGAACTGTTGAGTTTCCCCAAAGAAGAATTCCATAGTTCAAATAATGATATAAATCCCCATAATTTGGCTGTTAAAGTATCTATGTACCACAGAATGGCTTCAAATTTCTCGTTTGAAAATGCTTCACAACCATTGTTCCTTGTCAACCATAAAATACCTGATTAAACTCTTCATCTTCATTTGTCTAACTGGCAAAAAAACAAACGAAAGGGATTTTATAAATTAAACAGCTAAGTTAATTTCATCCATAAAATCCAACACTGTTATTGACGGTTTATCATACAAATTTAGTTCCTTAAGAGTTACGAAAATAAAATATTTCTCTAAAGGTATTTACTAAAGGTAAATGCTGACACTGAGATCACGTGTAATTTAAAACGAAGCTCCAATAACACCATAAAACTTTTACTACCCTACCGACGTATTTTAATTGTTGGCAGATTTATGGCTTTCAACAGAAAAATAAATTTAGGCTGTCGACTGTAGTAAACACAACAAAATTGCGTACCGCAAATCAATTGTAATTTAATGGAACCCAAAAAATAATAGGTGAAAACCAGAAATATTTGATTTGCTGTATGTTTTTTTGTTAAGTTAACTGCTTTCAAAACATTTTAACCAATCACCAGTTTGACTAAAACAAAATCAAATGCTGGATTTTGGTGCTTTTGTTGAGCAAAAATTTATTAAGTACAAAATTAATCAATGCGTGTACCAAATCCAAACTGTTTACTTACTTATAATTGTGTCTGTTTTTTGTTTGTTTTTTTTACCTTAAAAGGATTTAAGGGAAACTAAGCTGTTTCGGACCTAGGTTTATGATTTGTTTTCTTTATTTTTATATGCAGGGTAGGTTGGATAAGCCTCTGGATTTCGTCGTGATACTTCCCTGTATAATAATTAGGTACATCCACTTGGTAATATTATCTCTGGGTACATCCAACTCAATAAGTTCATCTGTCAAATACTTTGTTTTTTGTTTGTTTTTTTTTAAACGAAGTTTACAAGTAGGAGTTCACAAATAAAAAATGTAGGCTACTCGTAACGAAAAAGCGTTATCAAATTGGTTGCCATGGTAATGAAAGTAACTACCTTCAAGAAACATGAGTTTAAGGAGTTTAAGAGTCAAATTATCTGACTATTACAATTTTGTAATGTAGATTCAAGAAATGGAAAGTATGTGTAATAAAACTTAGAAAAGTAGGTTAATATAATTTAGTTTTGATACAAGTATTACTGTTTTCATACGTTTAATGTTATTATAAATAAGAAAGGTGTAGAATTAAATGCTAAGGTGGTAAACACAATTAAATGTCCATTCATTGTTAATACAATGAATAAAAATAATGTGTCGGTTCATCAGTCTAGCCCCAACCTAAAATTATTGTGCGTATGTTAATTTAATGACTGATGGACCAACATTTTATGTTTATTGAATGCATTTACAATTCCATGTTAAATTACATTAGGATTTAAAGAAAAGACTTGATGAACATCGTTCCTGCATTAAAACAGCACCATCTGATTTAAGCAATCTTAACATTTGATGTTACGACCTTCTTGGCAAAACTCCAAATTTTATTCCTACAAAGTTAATTATAAAAATTTGCTAGACATATTTTATTTACTTATAAGATAGCTAGGACCATCAAACTTAGTAACTCTAGCCCTATAAAGTATGTGTGAAAAACGTAAAAAAATTACATTAAATCTGAGACTATAAGGTAATTTTGATGAATTTTTTAAATTTCGATTGCCCTGTTCCTGTTATGTTTGACGAGTTTAGCTGTAAATTTAGCGCGAAAAACATTTTTCTAAAAAACACTCAATCATAAAAATATTGTGAATATTACAGAAGTAAATAGTTTTGTCTTTGTCTGCTCGCACTACACACACAAAGCATACGCTGCACGATTAAACACGCCATTGTTCAGTCAAGTTAGAATCGATACAATACACAAAATGCATTAATAAAGGAGGCAGTGTAGAAGTGGCTTTTACGTTTAAAATCTGGGTCATGTTTCGAAGCCCATTGAGAACAGAAATAGAAAGCATTCAGTCAACGATTATCAACAGAAAGGTGTTGTGCCACGTCTGAATATAGCACATTGTGTACTGCAATTGTAGACCTGTACGTTGTCGATTTGTACAAAGGATTGTTCAAATATAAACTATGATTCAGTTAGTTTGTATGTGTATGACTAAAGGCACAACGATTGTATGGATTGCTTGCATTTTGGTCAAAACTTGTCGAGTTTCTTCTTGACATGATGTTTTTTATATGTTTAGTTTAATAGAGTCAATCTATTGGAATTTATATTTAGTACATTTTTATGGCAGTTCTTTTATATTAATTTGGCTCAGGGAAGGTATGTATTAGATTCACAACACTGCAGAAGATCTTCAAGAAAGAAAACAAAAATTTAAAAAAAAACTTGGGGAGACCCCTGCGTGCTTCGCACGCCAACACCGTTGGAACATTCCATACAAGTAATTCATTGCTATGTTTTCTTTATAATAAAGGTGTATTTTTAATAGTAACCTCAAAGCTAAGATGGTTAATGTACTAATCAAATTATTTCGTGTATTTTATAACAGCAGTAAAGGTTAAAAGAAAATGTTTACACTTTAATAAAAAACCTAAAAGTTAGAAACACAAATAATTGCTTCAAAGTTTAAAATCAGCTGTTAATGGAAATATTAGAGCAAACAGCTGATTATTGTATCAACAATAAACATATTTATTTATTATTTAGTATGGTGTTCCCATTGCAGTAAAATATTTAGTAGAGTTGTGTTTTTACAACTAACACGGCATTGTTTTAAAAACAAGCGTGTATTCAACTTTGTGTCAAAATTTCAAAGCAATCGGCGAAGAACTTTCGGAGATTTAAGATTTTGAAGAAACAAACGTTTACATTTTGTGTTTATCTATATCTTCATATAGCCCAGTCGGTATAGGTTAAAACTACCAGTAATTTGCAATATGGCTGATTTTTTTTTTATAAGTACCTTAAAGTATGTACATTAACATAAAAAAAGTTTACCAGTCTATCGATTTCCCAAAGTCGAAAAAAAAATCGATTATCATTTTTTTTCGGTTATCCTTAATATTTCGAGCTATGTTGAAGATAGAGAAAAATAAAAAATACCACCGTGTAGGGGAGGTATTTTGCAATAAAAAAGGTCATATATATTTATTTCCTCCGAGCAATGGTTTGTCTGAAAAAAATTCGATAATGCAGGTATGTATTTTGCAGCAGGTGAAATCACTAAAAGGGGACATCTTATTCATATATGAAGCGTTGGGTCATTCTAAATTGGCTGAATTTTAATATATCGAATTGAAACTTGACATAGGAGTTAAAATATATATTTTAAACATTTATACTAAGTCTCAGCTTGTTATCTTGAAAATGACCCGATCTAGAGCCACTAGACTTATCAATGGGTTTCTCGATTTTAGGAGTACCGGACCCACGAACTAATTTTAATCGGCTCCAGTTTAGAGAATTTTCAAAATATCAACCTGAAAGTTTTTTACAAGTTAAATATATATTTTGATTAGCATGTTTGTGGTACCAAGTCACTATTATAATTAATAATAATAAGATTACCTTGTTAGGTCCGTCACGTGACTTCTAGTCGTTGTATTCTTCACGACATGTTTCGGAGCCGAAACTCCATTATCAAGTTAAAATCACTCCGAAGAGATCGTCGCACATTAAAATAAATAAAACATATACACACATACACACTTACATACCACAACAACACATAGATACAATGTCGCGCTTGATACAAACTTAGGTGCGCAACCTATCATTGTCGGTTGAATATTGCCGGTATTGCGTTCAGGGATCTTATATATATTCAAACAAGTTCTAGGAGTAGAAACCTTTTTCATTATTTACTTTTAAAAGCACAAATAAATTAAAAAATTATAATTTTAGACCTTTTTAGATTTTTCATCAAAACGCTTGAGTTGATCAGCTGCAGATTAGTTATTTTTGAAAATATAGTTTTTAAAATAAGTATAGCAAAAAAAAATTGTATTTGTAACTTCTGCACCAATTTTTAAATCGATATGTTCAAAAATGTCGAAAATGGAGTCGTTGAATCGAAAAGTGTTATAGTTAAAACGAGATAGGTAAAACAAAAGACTATTTTCAAGCGCCTCGTTTTTAAAAATAACAAGAAAAAAATAGTTCATACTTACTAAAAATATTTATACTGGTGTACACAACTTGTAAAACAAATTTAGTGTTGATATTCCAAAAATTGACGAAACTGGAATAGATTGAAATTAGTTCGTGGGTACGGTACTCCTAAATTGATAATCGAAATCGACTCCTAGATCGGGTAATTTTCAAGATAACAAGCTGAGACTCAGCATAAATGTTAAAAATATATATTTTAACTCCTACGTCAAGTTTCAATTCAACATATTAAAATTTTGCCAATTTAGAAGGAGCCAACGCTTCATATATGAATGAGATGTCCCCTTTTAGTGATTTCCCCTGCTGCAAAATACATACCTGCATTTTCGAATTTGTTCCAGACAAACCATTGCTCAGACGAAATAAATACATATGACCTTTTTTGTTGAAAAATACCTCCTCTATACGGTGGTATTTTTTATTTTTTTTTATCTTCATAGCAACTCGAAATATTAAGGATAATCGAAAATAAAAATGATAATCGATATTTTTTTCGACTTTGGGAAATCGATAGACTGGCAAACTTTTTTTTATGTTAATCTACATACTTTAAGGTACTTATAAAAAAAAATCAGCCGTATTGTAAATTAGTGGAACTTTTGGTCTAAATTTACCCCTACCGACTGGCCTAATAAGTGTATGCACTTTCTTAAATGCAAGTACAAGTTGAAAATGTCAGTAACTTTGAAAACATGTAAACATCACACAGTATAAACAAAGTTTTCCAAGGTAAGTAGTGAAGCAACTCATCACTGTCAAAACACAAAGATGCTCCGTCGCTTTATTATGTTTGTCTCGACTGTTTGTCTAAACAGAATGCTTTCCCACGTGATGCCGTTATTCTCTTCCCCTGTCACTTAGGAAGGTTACTTTGTTCAAAGGATTCTGCATTTGACGAATTTTGAATAAACGTTTTTAGAACATGTTTGTATCATGAGCCCTGTTCCTCAGGTGCTACTGCTTATTATACGTCTACAGCCGGTCTGAAAATATATTTTGCAGTCTAAAACTTCATCTGAGAGGTTATGTTTTAACAACAAATTTATTTTATTACTTTTTAGATAATTAGAAATTTAGATTCAATTATGAAGGGTTTTTGAGATATATAGCAAACAATATTTATTATTTTAGGGGTTGTTTCAACCCTTAGAGACCAAATATTTTAAAATCCCTTCTTAACGCGCCTCTAGTGCCTATGATCAATATGTGTACCAAATTTCAAGTTCCTAGGTGGTATGGTTTTTGAGATACTGTGATCAGTCAGTGAGTGAGTGGGTGGGTTTTGGATTTTATATATAGACATTAGTGGTAATATAACAAAATAACAAATAAAACAAATTTAAATATTATTTTAGAATCAAGTCATTTTTCATATATTACAAGAAAAGTACTGGGTTCCGAGTCCCCCTAGCCCAGGCCCCAGAACATGTAGCGACCTCGTCGTCAGTAACAATGAACTCTACAATTTTAGGCAAACTTAACTTACTTTAGAGTATACAGCCTACCAAACTTTTAAAATATATAAAATAATCAATTATACTTTCAAAGTGAAGTGATACAATCCTTCAAAGACATATGTTGTCTTTATTGTAGTTATTCACAGGAGATATTGAATGCATTGATTTCAAATTAAAACCTTTAACTATTCCTAAACCAATATTTAATACGTACTTGATGCAATACCTATTCTAAGACGAAAACCTGAGATATGTTTAAATTACTAATATTTTGAAAATACACGAAATTACTTCTGTTGTTGTAACATTTGTAGGCGTATATTAAATTAGAACTCAATATCTGATATTATTATTATTATTATTATTATTAGCTTCTAAATTATTTTTACTTTCTCCCCCTATACCATAGTATATGAACAAAGTATTGTATTCATCAAAATTTTCGAGTTTGAGTTTTTGGTGGAAATATCCGTTTTGGGTCCCCCTGAACCTAAAAAAGTGGTTTTCGGAGTGATGCCTGTGTGTGTGTCTGTGTGTCTGTGTGGATGTTATCAGACCTAGAGCCTAAACCAGTCGTACGATTTTGATGAAATTTAGTA
>JAGFPH010019064.1:0-15660 GCA_018207615.1 Philaenus spumarius
CATGTGTATCCGTCTGTTTTAAAAAGTTTTGGTCTTGCCGAGATTCGAACCAGCAGAGTCCATCACCATGGACTAGCGCCTTAGCCGGTTAGGTCACGAACGCATTGCTTGTTTAGTTTATTTTAGTTAGGTATATAAGTGTAACAGATTGACCTAGGCTTAGCCCATCAATGTTAACACAATGTATAATTTAATTGGTAATATTTCTGAAATGGACATTGTGCTTCCTTATTTTTTAAGTTGTGTTAAAAAAGTTTGCACTTCTCCCGTGTGGCCTTAAGCACACAATTTATATTTTTTTTGTGACACGTATTTGTTTATTAATAAAACATCTAATTTTTACACGTTCGGTTCACTAAGAAAAATGTGTTTATCACTTTTATATGAGTCTTTCTTCACAGTGACAAACGTATTTTGTACAGTGAAGAAAGGAGGTCTATATTTTTTTGCTTGAGGTTGTACTGATGCATCTGGGCACAACATACAAAGCGTGGGTGGGGGGTCCACTTTACTCCTTTCGGACACATTCCCAAAGTGAGGAATCTCTGCTTTGTTAAATCAAAAAGTTGTATTTGTCTTTAGTCCGCATTGCTTTGTCTGTAAAGCCTACATATTGACTCTTGTTGGAAGGGTGGACATCGATCATTCACAGACAATGAATTAATTAACATTGTATCATGCCTACTAGCGCATTCTATCTGCTCCTGGGAATAACATGTGGCAGTTGTTAAGAGGATTCTGGAAACAGTATTGTGGGCGCGTAGGATTACAACTGTTGGAATTAAAAACTGTTTGTTCATTTGGGAATTGGACACAAAGTAACTCCACCATACTCTCACAGATGGCGGGAACACCTGAGGAAGTATTTAATTTTATATTTAGATATGTTTTGTACTTGACAATCTATTGGTAACCGTATTAGGTTATTATTTTACACTATATGTACTGAAGATTTCATTCTACTACCTTAATTAAAATACAGGCGTGATAAAAAGTCTGGAGACGGTTTAATATATCGTACAAAAGGAACATTTGAAGGTAGATGCGATTGAGGAACCTACTCTATGTAAAAATACTATTTCATTAATATTTCAAAAAAGTTATACGCCATCTTGAACCCGCCATAATGAATGTAACTTTGTTTCTTTAAATAGGAAGGTGGTCATGTGATACATCATTTCGATGTAGAATTTCAAGAGAAAACCAACGGTGAAATTTGCACAACCATATCTTTAACCGATTAAAAATGGCGGCCAAAAAACAACTTCTGCACAATAAACATTGAGTTTATTGTGCAAACATCGGTTTCCATTATACACAGGCAAAATTTAATTTCAATAAACCATTGTTTCAGTTATAAAGGAAGGAAGTAATTAAAACTAGGTTTGACCTGTAAAATATATTCAAAAGCTGTATAGAAGTCTCCATATTGGTCCTCGAATAATTAATTTGTTACAACTACAACTAGGTTTAATTGGTCTTAAAGCATTATCTAACCAGACAATAGAAGTTAATAAAATGGATGTTTCTCAAATAGAAGGAACAACTTTGAACACTTTGTTAGAACACTTTATAGTAACACTAGCTGCCCCGGCAATGCTTCGCTATTGCGTAATTATTTTGGTGAAATAAATGTGACAAATGATGGTAATTTTATGTGTCATAAGGATATGAATCGTAGGTTTTAAACCATGTCATTTATACCACTTCATAGCTGTACACCATTTACATGTCATAATAGGACCTAGTTAAACTGTTTTGTCTTTGTGATAATCGGTGTTGCAGTTGTAGTGAAACCCTGACATTGGTTTTTCAGACCATGGAAGCACCTTCAAGTGACATCTTTTAGAACTGTATTTTTGAACGGCAGCAATTTTGACCTGGGGATTTTGTTGTCTGTATTTTTTGGAAGCCTCACGATGCACGGCAGGATTTTTTTATTGTATCTTTTGACAGACTCTCGATTTACGGCGGAATTTTTTGCATTGTATCTTTTGACAGACTCCCTATGTGCTTTAACACGATTAGTATTAGAAAAACGTTTTCGCCGTTTTTCCCCACGTTTCTGGGTGGTTTGAACAGTGGAACAATGATCTGACTCAGATGACAAACACAGTTCTGTCGACGGAGACTGAGAGTTTTGGATACCATTGTCTGAAAGCTGCCCAATTTCCCCAATATTATCCTCCGTAATATAAGAGGGAACGGGAGTATCAGGAATAGAAGGGTTTAGAGGAATGAGAACATCAAAATGATAAGCCCAACTGATGCACCAGTGCCTTGTGGTCAGTGAGTAGGAAAGTGAAAGTGAGGGAGGGGCGGGAGGGGCAAGGTACAGTTATTTGTGCCAGATTTCTTGTTTCAAGGCTATATACATTTAAAAAAATCGTGATCAGTCTGTAGGCAACAAAATAAAAAAATAAAATTTATCATTATTTTAAACCCTCCAAAAAAATGTCGTAAGACTTATAACCGTACAATATTTTGTTTAATACGATCTATCTCATAAATAGTATATATTGTTTGAGATTCCACCATGTTTATAAAAATTGTTCATTAGATATGATGATAAATATATATATATATATCGGGGCAGCAAAATATATAGTAGATGCCCCGATTCGGATTTGCATGGATCGATAGAGAAATCAAAGTTAAATGTATATCAACCAAAAAAATATATCAATAAATATATTATACTATGTATTTTTATGGGGACTTTTAGTAACTATGACCCCCCAAACACACTAACATTTCGAAGTTTTTGAAAACCTTTCTTAGTTAGCACCTATGGCGCTAGAGGAAGCTATATACCAAATTTCGTTCCAATCCGTTCAGTAGTTTTAGAGATTTCGTGATGAGTCAGTGAGTGAGTGAGTGGTGTTTCGCTTTTATATAATATATAGATTTTTGCAATGAATTTGATTACTAATCTGGGCTAATGTTAAGGTAATTAATGAAATTCAAAAACGAAAAACATACTCGCACTACATGGATTATTAGAACTAATGTATTATCAATTGCGGGCCATACAGGTTTGGTTCCATGTTCTCTTATTGGAAGGTTTTCTGAATTTCATGAACTGTATTAGATTAACTATTTAGTCATTCCTGGACTTATCAAAACGTTTTGATAGAATATGGCATTAAGGAGAGGCTACCCTGTCCGCCATATTGAATCTGATTCCCATAAGAGCAATGCTACAGAATAAGTAATTTTGTCCGTTAATATTTGGAATAAATTAAAAAATTTGGTTTCATTTTGAAGTACAGTACTGTCGTATGCGGATGTTGATTGCTGAATACATTTTCAAAAACTGTTTTATTGTTTTCATAAACGTATGATATAAATAGTAAAAAATAGTAAACTTTAATAATTGTTTACTCAGTTGCAAAAAACCTTAGCAATCAACACCCCCATTATATTTTAATTTAAGAAAAAAATACAGCTTTCGTTTTTTGACAAAAATATGCTTAATAGTGAAATTATGTTTAGATTATTTAACATTGGTACACAACTTCGTCGTTTTGAATTTAGTTAGGCGAGCTTTACAATCCAGCCCGCAGCCCAGTTCCTCCATTCATGTACATCTCATAAACTCATACCTCGTCAGTAGATGGTTTCAGGTTGCTGTCGAAGGTGCTCTATCCACTCTTAGACCCATAGAGGCAGGAGTTTCCCAAGGCTCGGTTCGTGGACCGTCAGTACACCAACGTCACTCCAGTCGTCCCCAAAGTATCACTGCGACTCTTTTCCGATGATGCTATGTTTTATTACAGATCAAATCTGGATCATGGTTCGTCAGTCATCCAACAACAGTTGGATTGGCTGCAACCATGGCTCAGGAAGTAGATAATTGCAGTAAACACAGAAAGAACACAAGCCATCCAATTCTCTACAAAACGTAGACCACCTAAAGTTCAACTAACCCTTAACAAATCCCCCACAGCATGGAATCGTCGTATCAGTTATCTTGGAATCACGCTTGACTCTAAACTCAAACTGTCCCGTCAAACCAAGCAAACACTGTGAAGGTCTAAATCTTAAATGTACTAATTTATATGTAATTATTTATATGGTATTAATACCATATACAAATTAAAACAACTTGCCAAATTTAGATTAACTTAATTTATCTTATCAACTGACATTATTATTATATGTCTATATTATACAAAAAAACTGTCGTTAACACAGAAAACCTGGCCCTACCATGATCCAAGTGCATCTGTCCTAATCAGTTGTCACTACAGCAAACTGGGGTGGACAATAAAAACGTATATGTATTTATAAAGGTTATAAATACCTTAATTCATTCCGTCGAACAATCCAATGTGTTTATCCGTAACTAGTTTTGGCGGTTATACCGTCATCGTCAGATCCTAGACACCGTTGTTGGGAAGAGGTTGTTCAGCCATTCTGGGGCGTCGTCTTATTTTCATTCTCATATTGTTGTTTAAGAGAATAATTTAATTAAAATTGATTAAACAATAACATAATTACACGGTAGACATATATACTTAAAACATATAAACCGGCCGGTATCGAATGTTCGCTGCTTTTTGAACCAACGTTTGTTATTGGCGAAACAGACTGGACGAGCCGAGTGGTCACTGATAACTGACTAAACATTGAACTGGTCGTGTCTCTTGATCCCTTTTCTTTTAGTTTGGTTACAGTATTAAACAGTGCATTCGAGCAATAATTTATTTTGTCGTTTAACAAGAGGTGTTGTTTGTTTTGTGTTGCGTCATATATCTCAAACTCTTTGAGTGACGATAGTAAACGTCCCTTTTTACAAATGTGGAGTATTTTTAGGTTGTCGTCTATGGAGGTGTATTTGAGATCGTGGTCAATTAGGTGTTGGGCAAAATGTGACATTCAAGGTCGGGGCAGGTGTTCTTTTGAACCGTGTGTCAAACTATCGTCCTGTTTGGCGTAAAATTTTTCGCAGTCAGTGCAGGTGATCTTTCAGCCGACCTACAATAGCCGAACCAAAGTCACATTTTGAGCAACGCCTAATTGACCACCATCTCAAATACACCTCCATAGACGACAACCTATAGTAATAGCAAAACGGGAGTGCCGATGGAGGCCAGGTAGTTCACTCACACACACGCAGACCGCTCACACACACAAGCGCAGGGGATTAGGACCGCCCGCATTTCCGCTCCCCCCAACCATAAATACTCCCCTACTAAACTTAACCAATCAAACTATAACTTTTTTTATTTGCAATTTTCTTTGGACTTGTTTAGTATTTTTGAACTCTATTTATCAAAACAAGAAAAATGATACCAAACAACGTATATTTACTATAAACTGTACGTTGTTTGGTATTTATTTTCAAACCCGTTACCTTTCTTACTGGCTTCGTTCCTTTTTTTGGAGTTCGCAGAACAACGTTGGTAGAAATGGGGAGTCGATCTTGAATTTGGTCCTCGGCAACTTCCATTTCTTCATCCGTTAAATCTTGATTATTAGCCCCTGCAGTAACCTCACGTACTTGTGCTTTAATATTCCCAACAGTTTTCAATGAAATGCCGCAAGCGTCCGCAGTTCGTTGCAATACCTTTTTCACGTCAAGTAAAGGTCCTTTGTTTATTTTCTCACTTTCAAAATAATTAATAACTCTCGCTATGATCGTCCTGGCCTGCGAATTAATAATTTGACGCTTTTTCGCTGAAGACATAATTAATTAGCATACACTAAACACCTACAACTATAACTACTGACAAAACACACACAGAATGGAAAACTGGCTAAAACCGAAAGACCGTACTCATTGCTGCACAACCCGAATACTAAGTTGTTACTGCCAAAACTCGTAAAACCCATTAGTTAAAACGGAAACTGCTCTGACTCACACTTATGAATCATATTAGCCAGTGCTTTGTTAACTATCATTGTATCGTGATCTGAGGTCTACTAGAGAAAATAGTCATACTTTGTTTGGTGTCAATTTTCATGAAATATTATGAAGAATGTATTATATGATTAATTTTTAAATACAATTAAGTATAACAAAAATTAATGTTCGGTAGACCGAAGTACACTGGGTGACTCATAGGGTCGGAAGGAAGGGCTGTCCTATACTCCGTTCACCTTGCCGTGGCGCCTGAAGGATTAGGAGACCCTTACACACACACGCACACAAATGCAGCCGTCCCGCCCGGCAGGTAGATGACTCATAGACTAGGGCGTCCAATACGTAACTGCGATTTTCGCAAAACTCAAACTTTAACAACTGATAATGGTATATTTGTAACCTCCGCAAAATTTCAAAGAAAATGATACCAAATACGACATGATTACGATAATATATATGTATACTAGCTGAATGCCCGTGCTTCGCTACTGTTGTTAGTAATAATATGCAGTTAGTTGTCAAAATCTAGACCAACTCCATCTAAAACCAACCGTTGTTGTTTCATCCATATCATTAAATTAAATTTCTGACTAACAATTTTTCATCAAAAGTGAAATTCGACTAACCGTTTACTCGCCATGGGTAAGGAAGTTGTGGTAAATTTATCTCGCATTACCTTAAAATCCCATTTTTGGACGTCATCTTGAAATTGGTAATAGTTATCGTGGATTTCGGATTTGTTCTGAAAAGTAGACAACAATACGAACATTTAAAGTATATGGTTGACTGGTGTCCGACAGCTGGAAGTATACACACTACTCGGGACAGACACGACATTACATTAGGGAAATATGTTTTTCACTGTGATATGTTTGCCGTTTCCGTGTCTGACGAAGTAACGGTGGGAGATAGAGGAAAACAGGATTAACATGTTTCCTCCAATTGCATTCTTGTATAAGTTATAAATTATATTAAAGTAGGTAATTTCTTATTAATTGTTAATAAACTTGTGTTCACATTACTGGAGTTGTTAATTTAACTATAGCATGTAAATATTGGGTATAACATTCCTGGTTCATTTAGTCGATTGTTTTTTGTTTGATTTATTTCTTAACGTGTTTCCTCTAATTATTCTTGTACGAGTTATTAAATTATATTGAATAAGGTAAATACTTATTAATTGTTAATAAACGTGTTTTTACATTGCTGGAGTCGTTAATTTAACTTTAAAAGTCCCCAAAATCCACTTTTTTGATCCTAACAATATGTTGTGTGGACTCATTTTTCTCAGAATTTAACGAAGATTTCAAAAATAATCATATAATTAGGATAAAGATTCAACTTAAATATTGTGTAGCATCTCCAGTACTTGTGTACCTGCCTGATACCTGACCGTCCGGGTCGAGGGTGTGGGGGGCGCTCGTGAGTTCGCGTACCAACGCAAAGGGTCTCCTAATCCTTCAGGCGCCACGGCAAGGTGAACGGAGTATAATCCCTTGAGCGCGTGAGTGTGAGGGTGCGTGCGTGCGAGGGGACTTGACCTGGCCTCCATCGGCACTCCCGTTTTGTTATTACTATAACAATACTCCACATTTGTAAAAAGGGACGTTTATTAGTGTAAAAAAGGACGAAGAGTTTGAGATGTACGACGCAACACAAAACAAACACCACCTCTTGTTAAACGACAAAATAAAAAGAGACACGACCCGTTCAATGTTTAGTCAGTTATCAGTGACCGCTCGGCTCATCCACTCTTGTTTCGCCAATACCAAACGTTGGTTCAAAAAAGCAGCGAACATTCGTTACCGGCCTGTTTATTTGTTTTAAGTATATATGTCTACCGTGTAATTATGTTATTGTTTAATCAATTTTAATTAAATTATTCTTTTAAACAACAATATGATACTGATAATAAGACGACGCCTCAGAATGGCTAAACAACTTCTTCCCGACAATGGTGTCTAGGATGTGACCGTCGAAACTTGTTATCCACAAGGATAAATACAGTGGATTGTTCGACGGAATGAATGAAAGTATGTATAACCTTTATATATACATTATGTATACAATCCCCACATTATGTCTAAACGTTATATGTTTAACCGTTAAACTGTCCCAAACCAAGGCTACAGTAGACAACTTGCTCCAAGGCTCGTTCAGTGACGTTACAGCAAAAGTCTGTGATTTAAATTAAAAAAATATTTACCCAAATGTGTCGCACAACAGTTAAAAGGTTAAAACCAAAATGTTAATACCAGCAGGTGAGGGTGTAATTATTTAAGAGAGATAAATTACTTTAAAATAACAGTTGTGTCGTTGTTGCAAACACTGTCATGGAGAGTTATCGTTTAAAATGAAATTCTAAAGGCAATCAAAGTCCTTTAAAATAAACTCACATAGTCAGAAAAACATCTTTCTGGCAATCTGTGGATTAGGAAGTATATAAACCAGGAAGAGTGTAGAAAATCGAAAAAAATATGTAATTGTCACGAATTGTATCCCCATTGAATTAGAAGAAGATTTAAAGAGATAACGTGGTAATAAGCTCACAATGTAAATAAGCATTTGTTATACTAATGATACGATTAATCTTTTAAATTAATTATGTCCTGTTCAAAAATGTCCTTATTTTTCACACAGGCTAAGCCGCTTATGACAGCTAGTGTACTTATAAATGTTTTGAGTTTGAGCCAAGAAGAAATGTGATAAAGGATCAGGTCAGAGTTAGAGACAAATTCCAATTGGAAATACTGTTTCGATAGAAATCACCAAAGAATATATATTATTTTAGAATAAGGAATTGATAAAATATTCCTTAGAATGCTACAAGCATCGCTGGTTTGTAGGACTATTCTATCTGTTGAAAAACATACAATACAGTTCATTTACAGTTATTTTTATGAAATAAGTTTCACAAATTTTGTCAATTTTTTTGTTTGATTTGTAGAATCGTAATTTCAACTTCCGTAAAACAGCCGTAACTTACCGAGTATAATATTAGAACAAGCGGTGTTACTGTTAATAATGGCAATAAAGAATTACACTTGATTTATCCACGCAATATTCTCTGGGAATTTAATTTACTAGCGCAGCGTGGTGGTGTTTAATATAACTAAAGCCTCGCAGATATTAAATTTTAATGACATTATAATAAAAACAAAAGCCACGTGTAACGTTTAAAATGTTTTAAATCGTTTAGTTTGAGAAGTCAAATATTTATAACGTGCTTTAAGAATACTGGGGCTCTTTCAGGCGAGCTGCAATGTTGATACATACTGCCATGCACAAACCTCCACGCCCCCTCTTCCTTCTACTTACAGATGGAAATATATGTGAAGAAGCGGGTCCGCTTGGTGGGCGCTTGCCAGCAAATCCAGCAGGAAAAAATTGGAGACTCTTCAGACTACTGCTCTTCGCAGACTCACGCATCAGCCATGGTACGTGAGGAACTCTACCATTCTAGGGTCAGCTGGTATCCCTACCCTAGAAATTTTTGCTATAAGATGTGCCACTAAACTGCTTCAGGATGCACGCAACTCAGGCTATCCTCACATAGCTGAGATCTGCGGGAGACTCGACATCCCGGAAGATGGTAGGCCCCGGCCTGCCGCTATCCTGGACGACCCGCCATAGGTTTCTTCAGGCTGCGACTCCATTCATTATTGACACTAACCTGTTTGCCTTCTTTTATATTTAAGTGAGTTTTAGATTGCTGCTTGCAGCCATTAGGGAATGGCCCCTAGATGCTGCTGACGCTCACCCCAGTGATGCATGCGGAGTGTCTCAGTCCGTTACGCGGTTACAGGAGTGTTGTAACGCTGTCTCAGGAGAGGTCAGGCAAGAAACACTCTTGTGACTGGGTTCGGAGCCAGGGTGACTTCCTTACTTGGGGTGAGGGCGGTCGTTTTAGTGGGTATAGCCAGTACGCTCTGGATTGAGCCCCACAATACCTCTAATTCGGATTGAGGTCTGCACGAAACGCATTTTTTCCGCCTAAAAAAAAAAAAAAGCAGGCAGGCGATTGTGTGTCTAAGGGAGGAGAGGTATGCTGTGTGGCGGGGTGGGGGATGTGACTGCTGCCAGTACACTACTACCCAGTCTGTTTTTTACGGCCGGAGCGCGGCGCATGGCTTACTGTATCACTGATTTCCTACTAGTAGAACAACTCAGATGCACATCCGTTTTTGTTTGTACACCACAAACAGATTAAAAATAAGTAATTGTTTCTTATCGCGTAAGTAAAGACGAGGCGCCAACACTGCAATGTTTAGGAACGGTGGTGTTCTAATAAACGAGCAGCATACTAAGCTCTAGTTTGCGCCATTCTGTTTCTCTTTTAATAAGCTTTTCATTGGTGCATTACATGACCTACCTTAACATTTGAAATTTTTAACCCTCTATCTCGGGCTCAAGCCCCTCACAATCATAGTGGTTCAGATATGTCACAAAATTTGTCCTGTTATGCAACACAATACATATACAAAGTATTGTTAACTTGTGTTCAGTAACTAAAATAATAAAGGTGGTTAAATGGAATTTATGAACATTCTGTAGGCCTATATTTGTTATTCGTACACTGATGAAACATACTCTAAACATTAGCCCAATATTATCTCAATACATCACTGAAAACCTCATCCAAATTGGTTCAGCCGTTGTGGAGATTAGTGTGCACAAACGTACAGACAAAAAATATGTTTTAGATTTTATTATACACTAGGGGAGACCCCTGCGTGCTCCGAATGCCAAAATCGTTAGAACCTTCTATACACATAGAGGTACAGGCCTTTCATACAGCAAAGCTCAGGCCTACACTTAATCAAAACAAAACCCAAAAGGTTAGTATAGTGTGTGTTATTTTTACGTTCATCACGGACTGTTGGCATTGTCTAGGAAAAACCTAACCTAAAAGTTAGAAGTACAAATATAATTGTTTCAAAGTTTGAAATCAGCTGCTAATGGAAATATTAGAGCAAATAGCTGATTACTGTACCAACAATAAACTTATTTATTTATTATTTAGTACTGTGCTCACATTGAAGTAAAATATTTTGTATGGTTTGTGTTGTTTTTACATCAAGCAGATGGCGCTTCGTTTTAAAAAAAATGTATAAAAAAACAAACATATTCGAATACAACTGTGTGTGAAAATTTTGAAGTAATCGGTGAAGGACCTTCGGAGATTTAAGATTTTTAACTAACGAACATTCACATTTTTATTTATGTAGATATAGACAAGGCTTCATCGAGTAGGGCCAGGTTTTTTCTGAGAATGACAGGATATTTTTTATAATAGGGTGATATAAACCTAGCCAAAGAAACGCTGGCATTTCTTAGACAAAATAACCGACTCTAAATTCGCCAAGAAGGGTTCTCTATGGTAATAAAATGTAAATCGTATAGTTTTACAAGGTATGTGTGTTGGTTCAGTGTAGGCCTAACCTAAAACTGTTTTGATCTAAGTCAGTTGTTTTATTTACAAATGTTTGAATTATAACACAGAACAATACAGATAAGTGCCCAGAGAATCCAATTACTTATTGGTTTAAGCCAGATGCTCCTGTGCCATATTCTCTCCTACTATACATTTGGTTGTTGTGATTTTTTGTGCAAAAAGAGTTCTTATAACATATCCGTATGATGTCGGGCGACAAAGACGCTCAGAAATTGTTTAAGGGGATTTCCTACTAAAAAATGACCATTAAAAAAATATATATATTTTTCTTTTTTCCAGATTCTTATAGTTTATAAGGTTTAAGAAAAACAAAACATGTGCCATAAAAGTTCTTTATATCAGTGTGAAAAATGTATTCAAAGTAATGCGCGCAACTACTTTTGGTCGAGTTGAATTTCTTTATGTTTGCTATTTGGACGAAAAAGATTTTTGATTTTTTTAAAGTAATTGGACAACAATGTTTATTATTAGCCTTTCAATGCCTCCAATATGTAAGTAAAACATATCTTGACTACGAATACTGGTTGTGCAAGTTATTCCCCTTTATGGCTGCTAAAATAACTAATGGAATAATTAAACGCGATTTCCCGCATTTTTTAAATATTGATATTTTTACACAAAAGTTCTTATAACTTTTTAACTGCTAAAGCTACAGTGATGAAATTTTTACCACATCTTCAGTAGCTTATAATGCAACGATTTTGGTATTTTTATTCCTCTAAATACAAGATTATTTTAAACAAATTGTAAATCACAAATTTGTTTTATATATACATTTTTTTTTGGTATGGTCATAACAAAAAGTTAGTGCTTTTTATATACTTTAAAACTAGATATCAAACGGCCAAATTGGTTCAGTAGTAAAAAAGTTATAAGAGATTTTTAAAAACATATTTTTTGTCTAATACAAACTAAAAAACTCAAAAAGGTACGTAAAATGTATTTTTTTTCAACTCCTATAAGTGTAAACAATTATTCAGGTTCTAATAAATGTAAAAAAATGGTTCATAATTAAAAAACAAGTATTATAGAAAACCCCTATTTTCAGTAGGGAATTCCATTAAACTATTTTCTTAACAAATTAAAAACATAGGAATCATTTTTCGTATGTTGTTTGGGTTATTCTAAACGAAAAAGTTATTTTGCTAATTTTCTCTAAAATGTATCGCTTTTTAGATCTAAATTATTTTATGCTTGAAAAACGCCAAAATTACCACTTTCAACGTCCAAAACCCATATCAAAAGTAGCAATTTTGTATGTTGCCAAAGTTGTTAGGTAATCTTCAAACGTCCCTTAACAATAAATCGAAGAGTTACTAGAATTTTGTTGTTGTAAAAGTTTGTTTTTTAATTGTAACTAAGGCTATGTATAATGTATACTTTGCGTGAGTGCGAGAGAGAGTTTCGCGAAGTGCTGCGTCTCTCTTGCACTCATGAATTTATTTAAAATTCACTACAAGTAAAAAAACGTTTTTGTGTGCGGTCGTGGGTGGGACCCCACTTAGGAACGAAGTTCATCACGCCTTTTCTTCAATTCTTTTACCAGCCTTAACGGCAACATACACACATAATTTTAATCTTTCAACTGCCGTTTATTATTAGTTTGTTTTTCATACAGATATTTAATGTTTCCATACGATTAATGTTGTTATTATAAATGTGTAGAATCAATTATAACATCAAAGCTAATTTGGTAAACACAGTTAAATGTTCATTCATTGTAAATACATTCCATAAACATAAAATGTTCGTTCATCATTCTAGGCCTAACCTAAAATTATTGTGTCTATTTATTTTACCTGTCTTAACGGCAACATACATACAATAATTATTTCAGATTAGGCCTAGACTTAAAATTACTTTCAAGACCTAACCTAAAATTATTGTATGTATATTACCGTTAAAGCAGGTAAAACACATTAAATATACACACAATAATTTTAGGTTAGGCCTAGAATGATGAACGAACATTTTGTTTATTGAATGTATTTCAGCGCTTGACGATAATATCTGAACTACGCCGGACGGAACCGATAGTCTCTTAATTTAAATTGATGAACGAAAACACATGCTTCTCGAATGTATTTACATTCATTGCCATAGCTACCAATTTGGTAACGCTTTTTCGTTACTCGTATTTTATATTTGTCATTATCATAGCAACCAATTAATAACGCTTTTTTTCGTTACGCGCTACATTTTCTATTTGTTACCTCCTACCGCAACCCGCGCTAAGGAACTTCGTTCCAAAAAATGAACCAAATGTGTTCACTTTAGAAGCCTGCAATACATCTTTAGAAGACTTAGTTTTATAACTTGAAAAAGACAACTAAATGGGTTAACATTTTCTATATATTCTGCTTTTAAAATATACGTGAAATAATACACTGTTTTCAATGAGGGATCGTAGCTTTTCAAAATAAAATGAATTAAGAAATGATTGGCTTTTGATTGAATAAATTCGAAACTCCGCCTATGTTACTGAAACTGTATTTGAAATCTTCATTAATTCTACTCAGGTTAGTCTACCTTTAGGTTCGTTTACTTATTGGCGAATTTCCAAAGGAAAGATGACCTATTGCAGGGACTTTTATGGTGAGGCCTAAGGTCGAGAGTAGTCAATGGTCATGGTCCCCAGAACAAGTTTCGGGGTGTCATTAAACATTGTATATATGTGTTAGCACTCTAAGGACACATTTTAAGTCCGATTTGGTAAAAAATTCGTACACACGTAGGGTTTTTGTGGCGTGGACGAGTTCGATAGCAAAAAAATCCAATAATCGGAAGCACTTTTTTCGACAGGAAGTGAATTTCATTTAGATTTTACGTACTAGAATTAAATGTTTTTGGAGTTATATCTTAAAAATAAATGTAGGATATAATTATGATTATTTAGTTTTTTTACACGTCATTATAGCTCGTTTGGTTCACCCAAAATCTATCAAAATGTAAAATACTATAAAAACACGAGTGGGATTTTAATATGTTGCAGTTTATTTTACGAGGCCGAGAGATTGTCCATCCGCTGCGAGCGAAGCGAAGCATTCCAAAATCCTAAGTCGAAAGGTCGAGGTGCAGCGGATATAAGCAGCGCATGAGCCGGGACTGGGGGCTCAGGTGCAAACAAATTCTACTTACGTATTTCGTACACACAGCGCCCTCGTGTTAAGCGCCCTAGTGAGTTGACCAATTTCCCAAATATTCTGTTAAAACACTAAAACATATAAACTTATATTTTTGAAATTCGCTCAACTCACGTCAGCGGTTCAGCCGCGTGATAGAATTGCCAACCAATAGACAGATCTGTTTTGTTATTATAAAAAAATATTGAGCTTGACCTGTGAGAAGATATACTTGATAGAATAAACTTTGAACACAAAATCTCACAACTAATACGTTTATTAATTCAAACGCGTTTCAACGACAAAGTCGCCATCGTCAGTGATGCACGAGAAACAATAGTCAAACTATAACTTAACTCAGTTATAGTTTGACTGTTGTTTCTCGTCAAACTCACTTATTGTAGCTCGTGCACCACTGAAGATGGTGACTTTGTCGTTGAAACGCTTTTGAATTAATAAACGTTTTAGTTGTGAGATTTTGTGTTCAAAGTTTATTATATTTTGATATTATTTTTAGATTTACTATTCACATTCACAAAACGTTTTAATAGTGTTGGTGGTGCTTTTCATAAATAGAAAATATTCAAAAATAAAATTACCCGATCATTTTTCATTAAATATGGTTTACGTACCGTACTCATTGTTATAATTATTTGTAGTTTAAGCAGTGTAAGAAAATACTTTAGATAACTAAACCAAAAATATTTTGTTTTAAACACTGAAACTACAGTACAGTAAAGTTAACAAACCATAAATCCGTGTATTTTGTAAAGCATTATTTCACAAGCTGTAAAAATCTACGTATTTTTCTCTCGTGACGCTCGGTTTTGAAAGCATTAAGCTTCTTCCAGGGTTTACTGAAATCCTTCAAATATTTTAATAAAAGTCGTTTCGAAGCGGCACTAATTTAAAGGATGAAAACTAATGTAAGTAAATGGCTTTTAAAGTCGTTGCGGATCCATTGTTTCGCAGTTATTTTACAAAACAAACTAATTCAGTCGAGGTTGCTTGAATACTGTAAAATGTAAAAGTTTAAAGGATTTCATCAGTCGGATAGAACACAAGTTCAATACAGGGCGTTTCGAAACAGTGGGCTAATAGTTAAACTACTTGTAAATCATTTAAAAACAAACTAATTCAGTCGAGGTTGCTTGAATACTGTAAAATGTAAAAGTTTAAAGGATTTCATCAGTTGGATAGAACAGAAGTTCAGT
>JAGFPH010019067.1:5546-15658 GCA_018207615.1 Philaenus spumarius
TTTTGCAGCTATTCAGCACCGTCGTGAATAGACCTATTTCCCAAATTATTGGTTGAAACCCTAAAACATAGGCCTATAAACTTAATTTTAGAAATTTGCCCAAGTCACGTCAGCGGTTCAGCTGCGTGGTCGAACTATTTTTCAACGTGTTTTCTCTTTAGTCAATATCTGCTTACTACAAATTACAAGTATTGGTTTTCATACGTTTTGGCATTTCAATCGCTGTTATTGCGTGATTGATATAATTTTGTTTTTTCGAAAATAGTTAAAAATGCATTCAAAAGGGCTAAAATTAAAACTGTGTTAATAGCTCGAATAGCCCCCAGAGGAGCTCTAAAAAATGAGTTTTACTGTTAAATATGCAGAAAAAATTCCACAACTCTAGACCCCCGGAAGGGGACGTAATTTAGATCTTTGACCTGGGGCGTAAATAGCTGCTAATCCGGGCCTGAAACCAACGTGTTACCAAATTTGGACCAAATCGGACGTAAAATGTGACCGTTAACGTGTGAACACTTATATACACTGGGGACCATGAACGGTGCACGTTGACCACTCTCGATTTTATCTCTCACCATAACAGTCACTGCAACTTATCATTCCGATGGAAATTTGCTAATATTCTCTACACTTGCTGCGAAGTTAGATACCTGAAATTTGGCGCGTAAGTTATGTAAAGATAATACAAACAGTTGCATTTCGATTGTTTGCGTCTGAAGGGCGAAATATTTTTCGTAACTAATGGTTTAGGTAAACTGTACTCATATATCGTTGGCGTGAATTGCGCAGCAAAACCAGTTTTGAATTTTCACCCTCGTCCGATAGTTGAGTAACGTTATTGGCGCTTAGCTGATCATGAATGTAGGCCTACTAAATGGGAAACAAATTGATTTAAAAAAAAGTCACTATGCGTTTTTGGGCAAGGGAATTCGGATCTGAAATCGTTTTTAGCGAATTTCCGTAGGAAAGATCAGTTTCAGTTACTCTTATGGTGATACCTAAAATCGGGAGTAGTAAATGAGCACAGATCATGGTCCCCAGAACACGGTTTAGGATGTTATTAAAAACTTTATATACGGAGTGAACTAAATGTCTGGAGACACCCGTGTAACTTTTGAGTGAGTAATCGGAAAAAAAACAAAAGGTAATGTTTGTAAAGATCTAATTTTTTTAGCATAAGACAAAGTTGTTACCATTTCCAAAATGGGAAATTTTGGGGCAACTCAAAAATTTTAATTGCAAACCCCTGCCTTGTAACCCCTAATTTTAAAGGTATTGGTACAAGAATGTAAATGACGAAAATTAGAGGTCTCTATCGTATTCTTATCTAAAGTTATTTACGGTTAAAGTCGAGAAAAATTCAATTCCTTCTAAAATTTTAGTGAGTGATTGGTGAAGAGCCAAATCCAAGGTTTATTAGGTATTAGGATGTACTTTTTGAAGTATGGGTAAGCTTTGCCTCCGTTTCAAAACTTGGAAATATTGGCGGCTGCTCAAAATTGTTACACCCAAACCCCTGTCACGTGACCATTCATTTTAAAGGTATTAACAAAAGAAAACCAACAGTGCAAATTTGAGGCCTCTATCTCAACCCTGCTACAAATTACAACAGACAAAATATATTCTATTTTTTGGAAAACCAAAAGGGTGGTTTCATTCCACAAGAGGACTTTCGTTAGTCTCAGCTATTGTTACATAAGTATTATCAGTAGTTTAGTAATTTCCAGTCTTTTATTATTCTCTTGCAAGTTTTGTTCTGGGAAACATCTTTCTTCTACTTCATCGTTTTAATAGAAAATTATCATTTTACTTGGGAGAATGGTTTAAGTTGCAGTAGTTTGTAGGAGACTCTACCTGGGGGTTGAGGGGTGGAATTGTAAAGGAGAATAAACTTTGAACCAAAATCTGACAACTAATACGTTGATTAACCCAAACGCGTTTCAATGACAAAGCCGCCATCTTCAGTGATGCACGAGCCACAATAGTCAAACTAGAACTAGTAGTAGAAAACTGAAGCCCACTTCTTACATCTTAACAGGGGGTGTTGAAAAAGTGTAGAACCACCGAAATATAATTTAAATGGATTGCTATTTCAACGTAAAACCTCTACCATACCATAACACTATTTCTGGCGTTTAACGGAGGTTTAAAATGTTGCCCCCTTTTGAAAGAGGTAGGGGTAAATGAGTCAACTTTCATTATTTAAATGGCAACCCCTGTCTTGTGACATATCATTGGGAAACCGTTTAAAAGCCATGCATTTCTGTGGCGAAAAAATAAAAATTAGCTGACGCGTTCGAAAAGTTATTTTGTAATTTATTTTTTATAACTTATCAATATTTAAAAGAAGGAAAGAGATGTGCAAAATCTGATCTAGGGACAGTTATCCTCCGTCAGGAGCAATCTTATTTACAAAATTCCAACGCCCACCCTCCCCATCCCCTCATCCCACCCCCAATTCTAAAATTTGTAACACATATCTATTGTGACTAACAACCGTGAATTTCTTTGATAAGAAAATCGAAATCAGCTTCCGCATTCGTTCCCCACGCTCAAAAATGTTATTTTGTAAATTATTCTCTAGAGTGAAATCGATAAGTTATCGCATTATGAAAATAATAATTTATTACAAAGTTAAATATTTAAAATTGGACAAAGTTGACTGCGCGAGGAGTTAACGTGATTACAGATTGAAAACTAAGAACTCGGTATATTATACTCTGATAAGAAATATTAATAACTTAATACCTTCAATTGCATACTGTATTTTCACTTTAATTTCTTTCCTTGTGGACTGAAAATTTGGTCGATATTGTTCTCAGTTTAACGTTTGACTACACTTTCTCACTATACTATAGTATAGAGAAAGTAGGCCTATAGTGATCACAAAAAAAAATCGATGTTGAGATTTTTATGGAAATATCCGTTTAGGGACCCCCTGAGTCCAAAAAAGTGGTTTTTACAAAATCTCTGTCTGTATGTATACAAAGCTAGAGAGAAAACTATTCGATCGATTTCGAACAAATTTGCACCAAACTTGTCAATATTAGGCCTGAATAGATGCACGAAAAAAGGTTTTGAAAAAAACCCTCTTTTTGGCCAAAAAACCCCGAAATCTGTTTTTATTTTTAAAAAACGGCTCAAACGATTTTGAAAAAATTTGGCTTATTTGTAGTCCTTAGTGTACCCTACCACATGCAAGAAACAGCATGTTTCTAAAAACTCTCGTTTAGTTAATATAATAACAGATTTTCGGGGGTTTTAGTCAAAAAGGGGGTTTTTTTCAAAAATTTTCAAAATCTTTTTCGTGCATCTATACAGAAATAATTGACATGTTTGGTGCAAATTTGTTCGAAATCGATAGAATAGCTTTATAGTTAGAAGGAAATAATAATAATATTTATTAGTTACTCTTCTAATTTAATACAATTATGAAGTCACTGTGAATCTGTTTAATAATTTAAACTAGTGGACCCGGCAATGCTACGCTATTGCTTGATTTACCTAACCTAAAATTATATTCAGTTTTTGATCCAAATCAGTTGTTGATCAAAATCAGCTGTTGATCAAAATCAGCTGTTTTAAGCTTTTCGTACGAACAGCTGTTTTTTGTGCCCCTGATAAAATCAAAAGAAATCTATCTTCTTCTTCCTTAAGATTGACCTTCCATAAGATTAACATTGAAACTTTGAGGGCCACTGGGGCGTATCCCTGAGGACCGATGTAAATTATAATGGGATTCTGCTCATCTACAGGACACTACCTTTCTAACGGTATGCGCGAATTTCTCCTACGATGCACACAAGCTGAGAAAAAAGGACGACAAATTTTGTGCTTGCCTATTAATATATAGATATGTTTGCGAGAAAGTATGTGCCAGTTCCTGGTACCGTTTATTTATTTTATTACCACAGACATTCGCGTTTTAAATGGTGTTAATTTGATGTATCACTTGTCACATGCGTGCATTACAAATTGTTGACATGGGGTGATAGGAGCTGTGTTGGAGGGATTTTTAAAATAGGGTTTCCAAGGTTGTCGCATAATATGAAAAACTGTCCCGAGAACAGATTTTACATAACTCTTTTCGTCTTTTAAGTAATATAAAATTATAACACTAACTTTTGAAAACACATCTTTGAGCGTAGCAAGCGAATGGGTTGGCTGATTTTTATTTTCTTACCTCAGAAATGCATGGGTTTTAAAGGGCTTCAGTTTGATGTATCACAAGCCATATATGTGTCCAGTACAAATTTTCGAGATAGGTTTGTAGGATTTGGAGGGGTTTGGGTTTTTCCAAGATTCCCCCTGACGGTAATCAACTGTCCCTGGCCAGATTTGCATATCTCTGTCCGTCATCTATATAATAAAAATGAATTGCTGTTCCTTTGTAAGCGCATCACTTGAGAACGGCTGGACCAATTTGGTTATTTTTTGTTTTAAAATGTTCGTAATAGTCCGAACTAGGTATTTATAAAAAGAAAAATTTGAAAAGTTTCCCGAAAAAGTTTCAAATTTGGAAAAAACTAAACAGCCTCTTTTGTATGGACTCAAGAACATAGCGCACAAAATCAGCTGTTCGTATAAAATGCTTAGGAACACATGTTTGTTTACTTTCATTACCATAGCAACGTTACTAGCAAATTTGTAATCAGTTTATTTTTTCAAAATCTACAGGTTTTTAGGTTAGATTGACCAACTTAAAGTATATAAAAACAAAAATCAACTAAAAATGCTTACTATATTTTAATTCAATTCAAACATTGGTTGTTACATATTATGTATAAAACAACTGATTTGCATCAAAAACTGAACATAATTTTAGGTTAGGCCTACAATGAACCAAAACACGTTTATTTGCAACCAATTGGGCTAATTTAGGATCAGGATTTTTACAATTCATCACAACTATCAGTTTTGTTGAATTAAGTAAAAGCAAACAAAAGGTTTACTGTATTATCTATTAAGGTTTACAAACTATAAATCTAAATTTGTGTAGTATATTCTTAAGTGGCATAAAAACCATTTTGCAATTCGATTACTTAAGTCAATGTAATGAAATGGAACAACTACCCTTTAAATTAAATCAAGCAATAGCGAAGCATTGCTGGGTCCACTAGTTTAAATAATATAAAGTGATACAAATAATGTACATAATAACGTTTTGTGAGCGAAACGAACGAATGCGTAAGCAAATTTGTATTTCTTACCACAGACAAGCATGGTTTTTAAAGGGCTTTCCAATGATATCTCCATTTAAATAATGAATTATTTTTAACTCGCACAAACACCAGAAAAGGCGTCGCAATAGATATTTCAATGGTTTTACGTTGATATAGCGATACATTTAAATGATATTTGGGTGATTCTAAAATTTAAAACAATTTATATAAATTTGTGTTGTTGCGCTGACAGATTTTAGCTTACATCTTTATAAATGTGTACCGTATTGATCGATCTATAACCACCCCAACATAACCTCGGAAGTTTTCATATTTAGCGAAGATTGCCGTCTGTTTCAAATTGTTTCGGCATAATACTGGGATAAAAGCGATATCGCTCGTTTCTCATTAATAGTTGCCTCGGTTTGAGGAACTCCTATCTTTAACGTTACTCTAAAGATCGTAAATGTCGCTTCGTACGGTACACCCTTAAACCGGACGAAACCGGTTACGACAGATACAAAAACCAATTTCTTATCAACACAAAAACAGTGGTTACACAATCATTGCAAATATTTCTTAATATTCACACGGAAATGCCGGCATAGCATGAAGGTGACATTACGGCTGCGCTGATAAGGGCAAACATGGAACAACAATACGCCACATCTCCAACATCTGTTCAAAACAATGCAATACATTTTCCGGCTGTATTATTATGTTCTCTTGCGACACCATTCGATATAATTACGCAGAATATAACCGAGGTTATGTATATCCACAGCATTCGGCCTCGTCGGAATTATTTTTTGTCACGCTCGGAGGCGTAAAAATAATATATTTAGCGAATTTCCATCGGGAATATTATGAGCTATTGCTGTAAGATTTAAGTTTTGGAGTAGTAATTGAGCACCGATCATGGGCCCCAAAACTTGTCAGTAAACATTTGATATACAGGATGTCGTATTTAAATTGGCCACCATTGGTATCTTGTAAACTATAAATCTGACAGCAAACTTTAAATGGGGAATCTTTCCTTGTTTTATGAGAAACTAGCTGTTGTCAAACGGGATTAAACATGGTGTAAACAGAAATATAACACAATAAGTCTGATGGTAAATAGTAACAAATGTGGTAAAAATTTCTATATTTCCGTGCCTTTTAAAGAGTGGTTGAGAATTGTCAAAAACACTTGACGTAATAACGTGTTTTTGCATTAAAAAACATGTTTTGACTCGTCACTCACTTATTTTACCCAATTTGCAGAAGTCAAAATTGGACTTGGGGGCGAGAGAACCCAAGGGGCATATACACTTTACCGTCGTATAGCCCGTAACTGGCAAAGTTGGTGCGTCCTAAAGATGGGTCGAGAATCATCAAAAATGGTCTAGAACGCACCATTTTCGAGATATTGACGATTTTTGTGAAACAACAATGAAAAAGCTTCAAATTGTTGCAATATAATCGAAGCCCACGGAATATAACGTGCTTTTTTTTTCATTATATATTTTGACCCATGTCTCACTTATATTACCCAATTTGTAGAAGTCAAAATATGACTTGGGGGGGGGGGGGAAAGCCCCCCCGAGACATAACACTTTACCGTCGTATAGCCCATGACTGGCAAAGATGGCGTTGACCAAAGAGGTGTCGAGAATCGTTAAAAATGCTCTAGAACGCACCGTTTTCGAAGTATTGACGATTTTTGTGGAAAAATAATGAAAAACCTTCAAATCATTGCAATATAATCGAAGCTGATGGAACAATACAAAATGGAAATATGGTTTGAAATAAATGTACAAATTACCAGCTCTCTTGCTTTAATGGTAGTAAATAATTATTTTTATTGTATTAGGGTTGTTATCACATTTTTACCCCTCAGCAGCACACTACAAAATACAAATATTGTTTACTTTTTATATATTATCTTGCAAGAAATAAATGTACCAATTTCCAGCTCTCTAGCTTTATGGGTAGTATAATAATTAACTTGTATTCTTTTAGGGGCTGTTATTTCATTTTCACCCCTAAGCAACAAGTGAATAAAAGGAAATACGGTTTAAATTTATATGTATCTTGTAAGAAATAATTATACCAATTGCCAGCCCTCTAGTTTTATGGGAAGTATAATAATTCATTTGTATTGTTTTAGGGGTTGTTACCACATTTTCACCCCTTATCAGTACACTACAAAATTCAAATATTCTTTACTTTTTATATATATCTTGTAAGAAATGAATGTAAAGATTTCTAGTTCTCTAGCTTTAAAGGAAAGTTATATTTAACTAGCTGACCCGTATGGCGTTGCCCGTGGTGGTTGGTATTTTCAGTCTTTTTAACGTAATTGTATTCTTTTTAAGTGTTCAGTCAGTGAGTGGTATTTGGCTTTTATATATATAGATCTTAAATAATAATAGCACTATTGTCATAATAATAAAAGATCTGAAATTATGATTTTAGTAACTTTGATCCCCCCAAACCCCTCCAAAAATTTCGACATTTTTCATACCCTTTCTTAGTGAGCACCTATGGCCCTAGAGGAAGCTACATACCCAAATTTCATTCCAATCCGTTCGGTAGTTTTGAAGAAATCGTGATTTAATAACTTTGATCCTCAAACCCCCCTAAAATTTCGAATTTTTTCAAACCCTTTCTTAGTAGGCATCTATGGCCCTAGAGGAAGCTACATACCAAATTTCATTCCAATCCATTCGGTAGTTTTGAAGAAATCGTTTTTTAACAACTTTGATCCCCCCAAACCCCCTCCCCCTAAAATTTCGAATTTTTTCAAACCCTTTCTTAGTGAGCACCTATGGCCCTAGAGGAAGCTACATACTAAATTCATTCCAATCCGTTCGGTAGTTTTGAAGAAGTCATTTTTTATTAACTTTGATCCCCCAAACCCGCATAAAATTTCGAATTTTTTCAAACCCTTTCTTAGTGAGCACCTATAGCCCTAAAGGAAGCTACATACCAAATTTCATTCCAATCCGTTTGGTAGTTTTTGAGAAATCGTGATGAGTGAGTCAGTGAGTCAGTGAGTCAGTGGGTTTTCGCTTATATATATATAGATTTGTATTATTTTAGGGGTTGTTATCACAATTTCACCCCTTAGCAGCTCAGTATAAAATACAAATATGGTTTAGTTTTTATATATATCCTGTAAGAAATAAACGTACAAATTCCCAGCTCTCTGGTCTTAATGGATGTATAATAATAAATATTTATTGTTTTATGGGTTGTTTCAACTCTTAAATCAAAATAATTTATAGCCTTTGTCTCATTCCAGGTCATGATCTATAAGTGTGCCAAATTTCATTCAAATCCATCCAGTACTTTTTGACAAGATTGACAGTCAAAGAAACAGACAAATATACACACTTTCACAATTATAATATTAGTAGGATTAAAAAATATGTAGTTAAAATACTTGTAATTTTCGAATTTATTATGGAATCCACTTTAACATAATTCGATCGCGCAGCCGAACCGCCGACGAAAGTTGAGCGAATTTACAAAATTGAATTTACATGTTTTATGTAACAATTTGGGACATTGGTCTACTCACGAAAAAGTTAGCGACATTGGATTTTTTTGTAAAGTTAGCGGTTTTTCAGATATTTGACATTAAAAATTCTAAACGGTTGCCATTTTGAAAATAATTAAAATAATGTTCTAATTTTTCGTACAGTGATAAAAGGTTACGCAAGAAATATGTGTACAAAGTTTGAGCTCAATATCTTTTCTACTTCCAAAAATATTAAGTGTTTTGTAAAAAAACACATACAGACAGACAGACCGAAAACGGAATGAGATAGGACACATGTTATGTTACATTTTTTGTTTCTTTTGACATGCTGAATAACGTGATAAAGTTTGTTCATATGGTTGCAAGACACTCTGTATATAATATTAATAATTTCTAAATCATTTAATCTATCAATATGAAATAAAAATCAATTAAAAGATATTATATTTATAATTATCTTTCTTTAAATATATAATAACGTAGACTATGTAAATAAAAATGTTTAACAAACAGACCTACAGCTTTATAATCCTTATTATTGTACTCATTTATCGAATTAAAAATCCCCGTCAGCACAGTTATGTAGACGCCTCATAAGGAGGCTTTAATGTTGTTTTTAAATAGTATGTTTTTTTTTAAATTAATCAGCCTGTGATTTTTCACGGGGGCTTACTAGTTAAGATGAAAATTGAATTCATTTCATGTAACATGAGCAGACAAATTGAATAAAATAGGATCTGTAATTGTAGTAATTTTTGTGATACCTGACACAAAACTCAAAATTCTGTTTTTGGTACATTAACTTTGTAAAATGCGTATGAAATAATTAAACACAACCTGTAGAGAATTTTATTCTGAAGATAGTTATGTAAATTAGGTAAATAAAAACAAACATAAACTTTAAATAATTTTGATTTTCATTAAAGCAAAATACAGTAGACAGTAAAATCGTAAAATATTTGTAGTGTAAATTTAATATGGGAAGGATAACACTGAATTTCCAAAGGAAGGATGAGATATAGCAGTGGACTCTTATTCTGAGACCTAAGTTCGGGAGTGGCTAATGCGCACCGACCATGGTCCATGGAACACGTTTTGGGGTGTCATTAAAAGTGTTATCTACAGGGTGCTTCGCGAGAGGTAGGCACAACTTCAGGAGATAGGGTGCCTAAAAAAATACAAAATTGTTCACATGAACATAGGTCCGGAAAAGCTTTGTTTTTTTTTTACAAAATTCTTAGTAATTTTTAAAATATTTAATGTATTTACCTTAAATTTGGTGTACATATGTTTTACGTAATTGTATATCCTCTGTACAATAACGAGAACGTTATTTGAAATATTTTCAAAATGGTGGCCGTTTAAAATGTCCAATGTCAAATATCTCAAAAGCAGCTAAATTTACAAAACGATATTACAGG
>JAGFPH010019069.1:0-13846 GCA_018207615.1 Philaenus spumarius
ATATATTTTAGGGTTTCAACCAATTGGGAGATTGATCTACTTACAAAGGCGCATGGGTGTACGAAACATATTAGTCGAATTGGTTGAGCCTTCTGCCCTGGCTCAAGCGTTGTTCCGCGAGTTATCACCTCGATCTTGCAGTCTCAGATTATGGACTGCGCTTTGCGAGTTTGTTCCTTGACCTTGCGGACATGGATTATGGACTGCTTCGATTCCCTCACAGTGTACAAACTCTCTTCTCGGCGTCGATTTTAAACCGATAAATTATCGAATTATAAGTTTTGATCAATTTTGGGGTAACCTATAAGGTCGTGTAAACAAACTAAATGTGCAGAATAATTTCACGCATTAAGGCTTTTAGGTAAAACAAAAAAATTTTATTCTATTACGAAAAATCACAAAAATTGGTACATACGGTCAATAAACGTGCTTCCGGTTGATGGATGTTTTGGCTGACGAGCGACTTAAAAAAAACAGCTTGTTTACAAAATTAAACCAAACCGGACGTAAAATGCGGTCGTTAGATTGCGAACATCTATATACGTATATGTATATGTCAGTTACAAATATATATACACATATTTATTTTTTTACTTACGTCATCCCATACACGATTTCTTCTTTGATCCTATCAGTTACGCTGCTTCAATGTGTCAGCATCATCAGGGACAGGTTTGATCCGCTACTGCTTCGTCAGTCATTTTTTACATAAAAACAATACAGAATAAGTATATACACAAACACACATTACGGACGAACACATCATACACTTTGCGTCCTGTTAAGCCGCCGGCCAGTTCAGTACTGACTCTGTAGAATCTGTATCTTGTATTTTATTCAAACATGCAGAGTAAATAATGTCGGATTTAAACCTTATTTGTTCATTTGTTATTTTCATTTTACTGGTTTGGCTTTAAATAGATATCTCAAAATGCTCCCAAGCGTTCATATTATATCCTTTGTCGCATTGTTTTAAGATATTCATTGTGCTGTCTATTGAGTCATACGAGTGTAGATTATCCACAATATGCTTCGCGAAATTATATTTTTCCTGTTGGTCCAGTTTTATTGCAGCCATATGATGTTTATATATTTTTTTTAAATTAACAGTTTGTCCTATATACGCACTATTGCATGGTTTACATGTTATGTTATTATTAGTTTTATACGTTATTATATCTTTTTTTTTAAACCTAGCTATGGGGTGTGTTTCTTTTCCTATATAATGAAATAATACATAACTTTCTTTTTTATCCTTGTTTTATCAACTGTGTGTGTTATTATGTAACCTACTATGATTGTTTAGTTTTCAATCTTATCTGTGAAAGGAGTTTGTCTACCAGTGAAGTCCATTGCATTTTGCCACTTCTTTTATATATCCGATTTCTAAATTAAAGTGTTCTATTCTTAAAGGTGTTTTCAAAGCACGGATTATCATTGACCTATATGCTGATAGTTTATGAATAGTCGGGCGATTAGAAGTTTTGCGTTTTGTGATATCGACATAAGTTGGTTTCCTGTATATGTTAAATTCGAGTTCGTTTTATTCCTCGAAATAGTGATGTCCAGGTAGCTGATTGTGTTATGCTTTTCCTTCTCGTATGTAAATACCATGCTATTGTGCAATTGGTTTAAGGGGTCAATCATTGTATCTGGTTCACTGTTTTCAGATTCATTATATAGTATCAATATATCATTTACATATCGGAAATAAACTATAATGTTGTGTTTACAAAGTAAGGTGTTATTTATTGTCCAATGCCTGCAAAAACCCGTCCTATAATAATGCTAGCTTTCGGGTCTCCCATCATTAGGACATATTTCTGACAGTAAATCTGGTTGTTTAGTTTGAAGTAATTTTGCTTGATAATAACCGTAAGATTGTTATTATTTTCTTATATAGGCCAAATTGTGGTCGTCCTGAAGAAGCTTATCAACTATTATATAGATCACTTCATCGGTGGGGATGTTTTTATACATATTGCAAATATTAAATGAAATCAGACGTGACTTGTAGGTTAACACTTTGCTTCAGCTTATCAACTAAGTCAGTAATATTAGCAATGTTCAAGGTTCCCTTTAAATCCATGTCTAGTTTAAGAATAGAAGTTAAATAATTAGAAATTCTGTAGCCCCCGGGATTCTGATAGGCCTATAATTAACTAAAGGTCGTGTTGGTATTCCTTGTTTGTGTATTTTAGGTATTCCTCTCAGGGGCTATTGGATTTTGCTCTATTAATTTGAGTTTATCTTGTTTATTGATAAACAAGCTTAAACTCTTTACGCATATCTCAATAATATTACATCATACCATAGTAGGGTCATTAGATATTTGCTCAAACTGGTTATCTTGTATGTAGACTACTGTTCCGTTTTACCTATGTAGTCATTCTTATCCATTATGCCCACAGATTTGGTTTAGTCAACCTTCGTTAGAATTAAATCATTACATTCAAGTTTTAACGTAATATATTTTATTACTTTTATGTTGGCATAACATTTTTATTGCTACACATGTTTCTCTTTATACGTACAATTTCTTCTTTTTCCGCGTATTTCATATTATCTCTCTCTTTGCTTGGCAATTTTTTGATATGAGTTTCTGCATCAGT
The DNA here is from genome assembly GCA_018207615.1 of Philaenus spumarius. Lineage (NCBI taxonomy): Eukaryota > Metazoa > Arthropoda > Insecta > Hemiptera > Aphrophoridae > Philaenus > Philaenus spumarius. The sequence goes on from JAGFPH010019069.1 coordinate 2,613, forward strand.
TACATATATATATTTTTTTTAACATGATCATTGCTCATTGAGCCCTACCGACCTTAGGTCTCGCCATAAGAGTCATTGCAATAGCTCATCTTTTCTATGAAAATTCGCTAATAACTCACAAAATACATGTTTTTAAGCGTAGCAGTCGAATGTGTTGGTATAAAAATTTATAGTTTTTGGTAACAAAACAATAAGTCACTTCATGTTTACCACAACGTACAATTTGTATGACTTGTAGGGAAGTTTCACTCAGCACTAAGCTTTATCTACAGTGGGTTCCTGCTTGAATTAGTACACTGTCTATATATAAACACGCTTTTATTTCCATTATTTACAGTCTCTCAAACTCTCATTCAATCGTCTTTGTTGTTTCTTGAACACGACTCGTCTTGTCCTGTAGAGGTGACAGGGCTGGGTATCGAACCTTGACATAGCAGTGTTTCATCCTGGTGTCGGTCTGGTTGCCCCTTTGTTCCAATACCTTGAATGGGTTGTTTTGTAGTTGTCTGTAGTTCAACGCCCTTGAGCAATTTACTGATTCTTTCTTTAGTTCCTCTTGGTGACCCTGGTTCTTGTAGCTCTTTAGATTTGCATTTACAATGACTCGAATTCGGAAGGCTGACTTACACAGAGAGGTGTTTCTTGATCCTAGCTCAGACTCTTTTAACTAAAACACATAAAAACTATATTTATATCATTCTTGCCAGTTAATAAGGGGGGGGAGGACCAACTCTTCTCCCCTCTACTAACAAAACATTTGATCTGTCAAATGCCGACTGTGGTCATGTGACACATTACCCATATACTGCTGCCTCACCACGTCCATCTAGTGTTCGCTGGCTTAACACGCGTTTGCGGTATGTAGCTGGCTCAACACACCCTTGCCATGACCACGAGCTCAACCGTATATGGCAAGGGTTGAGCTTGCCGTGACCGCTGGCGCAACCCGGCCTTGCAACGGGGTACGGTGAGTTCAACATGCCCTTGCGGTGTGTCGGAAGCTCAACAAGCCCATGCGATGGGATATGGCGGGCTCAAAACGAACATGTGGTAGGTCCTCCGATCGCTGTGGTCCAACTCACTATTCGGTGATCGTTGCTGCTTTATGTTGGCCAGTTGGATAGTGGTGATTGGGACGGTTTACTTTTTGGATTTGTTTGAATGAGATAAGCAATTAATAACAGTTTACCTTAGACGGAGCTGCTCTTGTTGGGTGAATTAGTAACTAAAAGCTTACAGATGACCAATAATTGTTGTATTTTAAAACACTTCGTGACATACTGATAGGATACAATTTGTATAATCAAAATTAAGTATAAGGCTGAGCATTTAATAAATAAAAAAATGGGGTAATCAGCTTTTTGTTGCAATAGTAGTTAATAATAAAGAGAAGAGCAAACAATAAAATTGTAATAGTGAATACAACGGTCAAACAGGTAGATTCAATAAAACTTGATTAAAGGAATACATAATGTATTACAGGAAGCACGGTAAAACAGATTTAAATTTTGACAACCATTTATTAGGTTCAGGTCATACTATTAATCCCACTGGTAATGTATTACGAGTTGAAAATTAAATAATTTTGAAATTGTATAAATCAACAGATCTGTTCTCAATTGTAGTGTTTTTTAAACATAAATGAACTGGAACGTAACCCGTCTTCTTTATTAAACCCGATTGTAGGCACATAACCTGACAGTTCCTTGTTCGTCTCAGGTACTCTAAGATTGACCTTAGATTTCATTCTAGGACATTGAATGGTTTTTCAAACCTTCATAGGCCAGATTATTTTAAGTTGGTTTGTTTTTTTTTTCTTAGTTGACTGAAGATGCTTAACTGGGAAACAGCTGAATGAATTACATTTCGTATTTGTGAAATCTACAAGTTATTATTTATTGGCCTTATTATGAAATTGTCTCACCAAGCACTGACTGTTGTCACAGTTAACACGTTCACTGCTAAGGACGCACATGTGAGCTTGACACTGAACACTATGAGAAGCGGCCGACGTACAGTGCATTGCGTGCTTCGCACGCCAATCCCGTATCGGTAGTATTTTCAACACACAGTACATTGAGTGCTTCGCACGCCAACTCCCGTTTGTGGGAGTATTTTCATTACACAGTGCATTCCTTCCGCACATTTGCGTCCGCTTTCAAATATTAGTGATTATTACGTGAAATTGTTCAAAAATAAAAAATAAAGTAATTTGTACTCATTTATACTATAAAAATAAAAGGTCAGCTCATAGCATATTAAATACGAAATTTGCGTATCAGTGAACGTGTTAATATGAATTATTTTCTCCATAAAATTCCACCTTTAGATTGATATACAAATTATTATATTTACAGAGAGCATTAGATCCATACGCATGCGTCGTCACCGCTAAACTCGTCAGTTGCTCAATATAATGTGGTCGCACATAAGGTGGATGTTGATTGTGGTTTGTCTAAATTCTAAAGGGCTACTTTGACTATATTAAACCAGCTTTATTGTGGGTTGGCAAGTTTTGGTAGGTCTTAACAGTTACGTATGATATGTTAGTTTATTATTTCTTTGTATGTAATTTGTTCAAACATAAATTGTATTGTTTTGTTAATGATACTATACAATTTAGGCATTACTTATGTTCAAATAGCGCCCCAGTAATAACACCCACGGTTTAACCTGCTGGGCTTACTTTTGAAATATTAATAATGACTATAAATTAGGTATAAATTTGTTTGACGTCTATCAATCCTTGTTTGTTACTATAGTGACAACCGCGGTTTCGGCTTTACACCATCATCCGGTCACACAAATATTACAACAAATTTAAAATTCAAATTAATAAAACCAAGTCCCTCAATATTTAGGTTGTCACAAAAACGCTTGAGTGACTTGGTTTTATTAATTTGAATTTTAAATTTGTTGTAATATTTGTGTGACCGGATGATGGTGTAAAGCCGAAACCGCGGTGGTCACTATAGTAACAAACAAGGATTGATAGACGTCAAACAGGTAAATTTATACCTAATTTATAGTCATTATTAATAAATCAATCCGGGAGCTATATAACAAAATTAAATTTGTAATATTGATTACTTTGTATTTTTCCTTTGTAAATACGCAAACTTCTTTGTTGTTCCAATAAATTTTTTTGTATATACAATACATATGTAGTACGAGCACAGTTTAAAAGTAATTAACTAAGAGAACTAAAGTTTTATAAAATTATTCATAAGATGATATCTGATAAAATATATTATTATTTATAAAAAATTCGATTATTAGTTCCTATTTAAATTATGTTTTGTCTAAAAACGATTAAAATTACTTAAAAAATACAAACTGAATCGTATTTGATGACATTGTCTTTCATTGATTGTAAATGAGTTCTCCTCTATATATCGTTCTCTCTCACACAGTTTTATTTTACCTTCCATCGGCATAAAACACAAAGGATTTATTTTGAAAGTCCCAGCTCAAATTAAGTTAGAGTATTTGCTGATGGAAGCGTTGTTTCACCCCTTTGTTCCTAACAGCTCATAATTTGGTTGAAAAATACGTTAAAAGATTTAAAATACTTCTGAAAGGTTCTCAAGCTTGTTTATTTAGACTTATTTTGTACAGCTCTGAATGTGAGGTGAAAATGTTTTACAGTTTTATTTCAGACAGACTTTCATTCATTTCACTCAATTTTAATTTAGATAATAAAGTTAATGTGTGTAATAATAAGAGTTGTTCGGTAACATTATTTGAAAAGTGTTTGATCGGATATTTGCTCCTATTATAGGCCACAAGCTTAATTCTATTGAGCCGGTTTTATTTTATTTTTTTTTTTTGTAACCACTTATTAAGAATAATTTAAAACAATTTCCAACAGAACAATTTCCTCTCATTTCTCGTTCAAAACTCCTACGATGTATTTCTAAAAGTAGGTATATTTTTAATGTTTCAAAGAAACACATTCTGGCACCAAGTTGATTAATACAAATGGACTTTACGAAGCATGATCTTTCGATTTAAAACAAATTCTATTAAATAAAACAATGTTAATGAAAACATAGTAATATAACACGAGTTATACTACTAACCAATCGTATTTTGTAGAAATTAATTTTAATGAAAAAAGCACAAACAAAATATTTAATGAGTTCTAAAATATATATTCTATATAATCTATATAATATTATAAAGAGTTAAAGTTTGTGTTTTTGTTTGTTTGTATGTAGGGGGTAATCTCTGGCACTACTGAACCGATTGAAAAAATAGTTTTACTAACAAAAAGCTACACTATCCTTGAGTAACATAGGCTATAATTCATTTCAATAAAAACCTTGTTTTATTTCAATATTTGTAAATTTAGTCGGAAAAAATTCTTATGTTAGGCCTAGAATGATAAACCAACACATGTATTTACATTTATCACCATAGCAACCAATTGAATAAAATAACAGATAGTATAGCTGTTTGCTCCAATATTTCCATTAACAGCTGATTTCAAAATTTGAAGCAGTTATTTTTGTATTTCTAACTTTTATCTTAGGGTTTTAAAGTGTAGACCTGAGCCTTGCTGGTTCTTTTAACCATTATTATACCTGATGCTATAAAATATAAGAAGTAATTTAATTTGAACATTTAACATTATTTACCATCTTAGTTTTGAGGTTATTATTAATCCTACTCCTTTATTATAAATAAAACATAACATATGTTTTTAGAAGGTTCCATTTGGGGTTGGCGTACGGAGCACGCAGGGGTCTCCCCTAGTTAATTATATTAGTTAAATTATTATACAATTTACTAAATATTGCGTGTGCTTTTTTATAATAGTATAATAACAAATTTATGATTTTATTATGGTGGTTGATTTTAAGCAACATCTAAAGTAGTGTTTTGTATTTTTAAGTATGAAGTAAATGATTGATAATTGACCAGAGGCGACCCTTGCACGCTTCGCATGCCAACCTTCCTATTTGATGTCATTTTTAACAAACTTGAAAAAAAGACGGAGGCTATCAATTGGAGTGTATTGTTTGTTGTTCGTGTATAACTTTGTAACGCGTCAATCGACCATAGATAAAACTTTTTTGTTGGATAATGTTGTTTTATTTTAGTACAATGATATATATTTTTGAAGTAGAAAGTATTTACAATCAAGAAAATTTAAGAAAACCTTCAATTATGCGACAATAACTCAATTTTATGATACAACAAAATGAACTGGCACTTTTTATTCTTCATATTTGTCCCGTAGACATAACCGTTTACTATTTATAGCTGCTTATTTATTTGTAAAATTTTATATTGAGTGGCTACTGACGGCTACTATTCCCAAATGGTTGGATTTAAGAAAGAATACCCAATAATAAATTTGACTTAAAAGTGGTCTTTGTATCCAAAAAATATATTATTGGGTCCATATTGTTTACTATTTTTTATCAGACTCTTGTAAGTTTTAGATACTTTCAAAATACTGGTTTCAAATATTTTAATAGTTTGTTCGTCACAGTACCTTCTCTATAAAAAAAGCGTGACCAAACTATTAAAATATAAATATTATAACTTTTAAATATTTGAGATTTTCGTTACTTATGCGCACTACTTTGTAAAATTTTAATCAAATAGATGACTTATATATTATGTCTAAACTGAATAAATGTTTTTTTTATGTTGGTTATAATTTCTACTAATTCCTATCACTAGCCTTTCATGTATGCGCTTCCCTTACAGCTAGTAATACTAGTTTGTAATCTTATAACGAATGAAATGTATTTGGAGCAAATAGGAATCTCCTTTGGTAAAATTATAGGTAAATCTAATAAAACAAACTGTATAATTATTTTACCACAATGTTCAGATAGAAATCAAATTTTTTACGCGTTAGATGTCACACAACTTCAGTAAGTTGCAGCTGTCCAGCCGAAATCACAATGCATATACTGTAGTAGTAATAAATTATTGTGATAACTTAGGGTATCTGAACAACATAATGAATTTAAGCTTAACTAAAAATATACTGTTAGTGAAAATTATATTTCATCTTTTTAAACTCAAAACTATAGCATAACAACAATATTATCAACCAAATTTGGTGGAAGATCATTCATAAATGATGCCTTTCTATAAAGGTAGATTACTAAATACATGTTTTTGTGCAGTTGGGACTTTAGCGTCATACGACCACACGGCTCGAACTTTTTCCTACGAAGATAAATTGACTAATTTGTTATCAGTTTGACATTAGCATGTCTTGAACAACATTCTAAACTTGATTTTCTGATCAGTAATCTTGTTTCATCGTGCGCAGTCAGAAAGGCAATAGTACAGAGCGGCGGGCGCCTGCATAGTGTAGCCAGTTATCAATCAAGTTCTACTTAGTGCAGACCATGTCGCTAATCAGGTTAGGTTATGTTAGGTTTTTGTTATATTCCTGTTCTGAACATCATAATAATTGCATCATAACAAACACATTTTTTTAGAATGTCTTTGTAAGAAAAAGTAGCCGTGTGGTCGTACAACGCAAAAGTCCCTTGCAGTTTTCCACAATTAGGCCTACAAGCCATTCGAGTACGCCAAGTGCTAATTTTGGACATGTTCACATGCAAGTTCGAAGTAAAGAATTGTTTGAAATACATTAATATAAGGCAGAGTGAAGATTTTAAAGTATTTAAATGCGTCTCTGTATGATTCAATTTTAGGAAGTCTACCTATTATCCGAATGGCTCTCTTTTGGATAATAAATACTCTAGTCATATTCTATAATAATAATATTTAATAATATTTATTTCTTCACCAAAAAAATACAAAATAATAATAATTTTGAATGCAATAATAATACAATAAAAATACAATACAGGTAATTAACACATACTACACTTAACTTGATAAAAGAACAAAACAAAGATTTTCTTTACATTCAGATTAAATTAAATTTATGTGAAGAATAGGTAATCCTTAGGCACATGTGCCTGAGTAGGATTTACCATCATAATTCTTTAATCTTATTACTATAGGAAAAAGAAAGAAAGAGATCAGCCATAGTGCCATAATCATTCAAAATATATACAAATGCAAAGGATGCCTTGATAATAAAACTAACCTAAAACAAAAATTGGATAAAGAACAGAATTTTACACTTACAAACACACAAACTTATATCCACCACCCAATCTACACTCACACATACATAACACATATATTTCAGAACAACATCAACTGGTTCCCACTGCCTCACCTCAAAACTAATTCAATATTTTCCACTGAATTCAGCCATAATTGAACAGATTTAGAAAACTGGGATATATTGTCTCTCTTTTGTACATCTACTGGTAACATGTTAAATATTTTCTCCCCCTTATACAAATATGAATTTTTAACTGCTGTTAATTTAGTTTTTAACAGTTGAAATACTATTTTCCTCCTTCCACAGTTTTGCCTAGAACCACTTTTCCTGTAAAACTCTACTAATACTTTATAAACATACAAATACCTCAACGGCAGTATGCCCTTTGCTCTAAAGAGTGGCAGAGAAGAATCAGTTCTAGACCTAAATAACATAACTCTTATTATATGTTTTTGAGCACTAATAATGGGTGTAATAGTACTCAAATATGCTCCTCCCCAACAAATTAAATAATACTGCAATCGCGATTGCACTAAAGCAAAATAAATTTGTCTCATTAATTCTGGTGGGCACAATGATCTAATAAAATATATTTTACGAATAATTGAAATCAATTCACGTTGCAATTTGTTTATGTGATAATTCCATTTCATTCTTTCATCCAGTATTATTCCCAAGTACCTAATATTATTCAATTGATTAATCTTCGGACATAAACACCCATCTAAATCTTTATTTTTGCATATTATGTGATGGTATATTACATTTCCTGTCATATATTCCTTGCCTTTTTTTAAATGAAAAAGAATATAATTAGTTTTAGCTTCACTTAACACCATCTCATTTTTTGAAAACCAAAGTCGTAAATGTCTTTGGTAAATGTCATTCTGAAGATATATGACAAACCCTAGAATACAATTCTGAAGTTTGTATTCTCCCTAGAATATAAATACAAACCCGTACTTCATGTCAATTGTTAAGTTATTAAAAATAAGGAATAGAACTAATACATTTGAAGTGCAATATTAAATAAATTAAATAATTGTCTTTTATCCATCAAACTGATGAAAATGTTCTCAATAACAATAATAAACATTTGTTTTCAATAATAATGCCAGCAGTCAGTAAAAAAAGGGTGATACGTCAACAACAAAATAACAACTTGATTTATTTCAAGTCTGAACAGATAATGGTCTTGTAAAATGCAGCTTTACTGTCAACTTTTAGGAGATAAATCATTATATATATCCTTTTTACGTAGTCTATTCTTCCAGGGTGTTTCCCGCTATTTGTTCAAGGAAGTTCAACGTGAAAAAACTCAAACCAGTCTGTAGGTTAAGCCACGTTTAAATATTATATTGACTACGATCTTAATGACTTTAAAAAACCAGATGGAGTAGAACATACCTCAGGAAAACACACTAAAAGAAATATACTTTTAAGTTCTGCACTTAAAACTATTTCTTGTAAGTAATTGAGTACTTGCGGATGATTTCGGGAAACAGTATTTGTACCGTATTATTGGCAATATTATTCGGACATTAGGAAGTGTGCCAAACACAAATCTGTTACTGGAGTTATTTGTGGCCAAGATCTGTTAGATAAGTCAAGGTCCTCAATGAAATGTGTCAAATATAGCCGTTAGTACAACAGTATAGAGGCCAACTGAGGTAGGTGGAATCGGTCTGCGAGTTGATATCAGCTGGTTGGATGGCATTGAACGAAACAATTAGTAACAACGGATATAGAAATGAAGTGATTTTCTTTCTTCTTATTATATTTGGTGAATAAGCTTCAAGTCTCCACATCTACTCAAATAAGAAAACATCTTACCGCTATCTACATATTAACTAAAATGTTCACTCTACATTTGTGTAGTCGTACTGTTGTTTTACCTTATTATTATAGTTATAAAGGTTAAAAACAAATTGTCAACAATGTTTAAAATATACAGCGTTATTTAGATGAAACACTTTACTAGGAAGTAAAATCATTTTGGGTTTAATTTATTTCAGAGACCTAATGCAGGTATGTTTTGAAAAGTACAAACATCTTTTCAGATGATTTGAAGACAGTAAATTTGACGTTTTTAGGCAGAGCTGCTCATATTTTTAGCACTGTTCTACATGTTGTTTGTTAACGAAATATTTATCTAAATCTCCTTAATAATGTAAATGACTTAGGACTTCGACTATTAAATTGTATGATTAAATGTTTTTCTGATTTTTTCAAACACTACTACCAAATTAATATAAGACAATTATTAAAAACAAATTTGTAAATGAATGTTATTATATGGATGGGCTTCATTATATTTTAGTAAGCGTACTACTAAAAAGTACTTCAGGATTTTAAATTGCTTTTAATAAATCGGTAAGTTACGAGAAGGCAAGTTGGAACATTAATAATCCACGTATGGCAATATCATACTTAATGAATTGTTATTAGGCACTTAAAGACTTAAGTGAATCTAACAAATTAAACGGTACAACACATTTATATAAATTACCACATAACCCAATAAAGTTCTTTTTTCAACTTCTCATAACTTCTATGAGATTTGAGATCCTTATAAAATTTCATTTTAAAAGGCTATCAAGTGAATTACCTATGAGGCTGAGTCACCTGACAAAAATGGGACATTCATATCCATCAAACTAATCACTTGCCAGAGAAAAGAAAGCTTCGTATTCCGTACTATTTCATTATATATTCCACATTAATCGATGCAGTATGTTAGCCTTACATTGCTCTGCAGTAATGCACTCTGGTAGCAAAACTATGCACTCAATTCTCCTGGAACTTTACCAACTCTGTGTAATCCATTGTTCTGTGTAATTTTAAAATTATACCAAAACTTGAATAGTTTTAAAGCAAAGAATCGAGTATTTTGGCAATGCACTAGTAATAGCCCAGTCAATGAAGACCAAAAAATACCTAAGTTCGGAAAAAATTAGGATAAAGCTGAATTTTACTCAGTTGATAGAATTTCACTAGAGAAACATTTTTACAAAAGTCCCCAAAAATCTCCCTGGAGCTTTCCCCCCCAGCCCCCCTCAAAAATTCAAAACGCTAACATTCACAGCAACTCTAATAACTCCCTTTAAAAAGGTCCGATGAGATCGTGATTTTTTTTGTTTTGTTTGTTATTGAATGGGTTACAATATTATTTAATATTTATATATTTTAGATTTGAAACTTTTGATTAATTTTTAAAAATATGTGGCAAAATCTAATTTTTTATTATACAAATTTAGATTTTTACCGAACATGTTTTTTATTTGTCAAAATATAACAAAATTCTTCATATAAATTTGCATGACCATCTTGTTTTCATGGCATATGAAAAATAAAATCAATGGACTTGCTTAAAACCCCTGAACTTCGGAGTTGGGCAAAAGTATTCCTAAATGCTTGCACATCGAAAGAAGACTTGGTAATAGCTGTAGAGAAGTTTGTGCTGCATTTGTATGGATTAAAAAAATATTCTTCTTTGAACGAGGCACGATATTACCGATTTGTGACAATGACGAAGAAAAATTCGCTAAAATCAAGCTTTGACCTAGCCCGACTACCACCGACATATGAAGCTTGCCACCAACACTTACTTAGAGTCTTTTTACAAATTCAATCGCGGATAGGAAACAAACTCCCAGCCTCAGAGTGGGGGTGGAAAGTTGAAAACATTCAACATAATGGGAGTTTGAAAATAACACTGAAACCAGTTACAACCACGAAACCATTTGCTCCCGGCTAACTGTTAAATTAATTATCATGGGCTTGAAAAATAGGGTGTGGTAGCTACTGTGGGTGCAGAAAAGCAAACTTGCCCTGTTCTCCAATGTGTGAGCACTGCAATGGATTATCATGCTTAAACTCACTAATGTATTCCGAGGAAGATGGTGTGGATCCAATTTCGGAGGACTAAGACTGTACATGTTGTAAATATATTATAAATATTATGTAATGTCTTGTCTACATATTGTAAAATATAATAACATTTTGCTTATTTGAGTATCAAATTAATTCGGGTGGGTGGATGGTTCGTGATGCTGTGAAGCACTTATAATAAGTGAAACAGCTGCCGGTTTTGCCAATTCGGAACACGGCGGGTCCATAG
>JAGFPH010019071.1:0-13844 GCA_018207615.1 Philaenus spumarius
ATATATTTTAGGGTTTCAACCAATTGGGAGATTGATCTACTTACAAAGGCGCATGGGTGTACGAAACATATTAGTCGAATTGGTTGAGCCTTCTGCCCTGGCTCAAGCGTTGTTCCGCGAGTTATCACCTCGATCTTGCAGTCTCAGATTATGGACTGCGCTTTGCGAGTTTGTTCCTTGACCTTGCGGACATGGATTATGGACTGCTTCGATTCCCTCACAGTGTACAAACTCTCTTCTCGGCGTCGATTTTAAACCGATAAATTATCGAATTATAAGTTTTGATCAATTTTGGGGTAACCTATAAGGTCGTGTAAACAAACTAAATGTGCAGAATAATTTCACGCATTAAGGCTTTTAGGTAAAACAAAAAAATTTTATTCTATTACGAAAAATCACAAAAATTGGTACATACGGTCAATAAACGTGCTTCCGGTTGATGGATGTTTTGGCTGACGAGCGACTTAAAAAAAACAGCTTGTTTACAAAATTAAACCAAACCGGACGTAAAATGCGGTCGTTAGATTGCGAACATCTATATACGTATATGTATATGTCAGTTACAAATATATATACACATATTTATTTTTTTACTTACGTCATCCCATACACGATTTCTTCTTTGATCCTATCAGTTACGCTGCTTCAATGTGTCAGCATCATCAGGGACAGGTTTGATCCGCTACTGCTTCGTCAGTCATTTTTTACATAAAAACAATACAGAATAAGTATATACACAAACACACATTACGGACGAACACATCATACACTTTGCGTCCTGTTAAGCCGCCGGCCAGTTCAGTACTGACTCTGTAGAATCTGTATCTTGTATTTTATTCAAACATGCAGAGTAAATAATGTCGGATTTAAACCTTATTTGTTCATTTGTTATTTTCATTTTACTGGTTTGGCTTTAAATAGATATCTCAAAATGCTCCCAAGCGTTCATATTATATCCTTTGTCGCATTGTTTTAAGATATTCATTGTGCTGTCTATTGAGTCATACGAGTGTAGATTATCCACAATATGCTTCGCGAAATTATATTTTTCCTGTTGGTCCAGTTTTATTGCAGCCATATGATGTTTATATATTTTTTTTAAATTAACAGTTTGTCCTATATACGCACTATTGCATGGTTTACATGTTATGTTATTATTAGTTTTATACGTTATTATATCTTTTTTTTTAAACCTAGCTATGGGGTGTGTTTCTTTTCCTATATAATGAAATAATACATAACTTTCTTTTTTATCCTTGTTTTATCAACTGTGTGTGTTATTATGTAACCTACTATGATTGTTTAGTTTTCAATCTTATCTGTGAAAGGAGTTTGTCTACCAGTGAAGTCCATTGCATTTTGCCACTTCTTTTATATATCCGATTTCTAAATTAAAGTGTTCTATTCTTAAAGGTGTTTTCAAAGCACGGATTATCATTGACCTATATGCTGATAGTTTATGAATAGTCGGGCGATTAGAAGTTTTGCGTTTTGTGATATCGACATAAGTTGGTTTCCTGTATATGTTAAATTCGAGTTCGTTTTATTCCTCGAAATAGTGATGTCCAGGTAGCTGATTGTGTTATGCTTTTCCTTCTCGTATGTAAATACCATGCTATTGTGCAATTGGTTTAAGGGGTCAATCATTGTATCTGGTTCACTGTTTTCAGATTCATTATATAGTATCAATATATCATTTACATATCGGAAATAAACTATAATGTTGTGTTTACAAAGTAAGGTGTTATTTATTGTCCAATGCCTGCAAAAACCCGTCCTATAATAATGCTAGCTTTCGGGTCTCCCATCATTAGGACATATTTCTGACAGTAAATCTGGTTGTTTAGTTTGAAGTAATTTTGCTTGATAATAACCGTAAGATTGTTATTATTTTCTTATATAGGCCAAATTGTGGTCGTCCTGAAGAAGCTTATCAACTATTATATAGATCACTTCATCGGTGGGGATGTTTTTATACATATTGCAAATATTAAATGAAATCAGACGTGACTTGTAGGTTAACACTTTGCTTCAGCTTATCAACTAAGTCAGTAATATTAGCAATGTTCAAGGTTCCCTTTAAATCCATGTCTAGTTTAAGAATAGAAGTTAAATAATTAGAAATTCTGTAGCCCCCGGGATTCTGATAGGCCTATAATTAACTAAAGGTCGTGTTGGTATTCCTTGTTTGTGTATTTTAGGTATTCCTCTCAGGGGCTATTGGATTTTGCTCTATTAATTTGAGTTTATCTTGTTTATTGATAAACAAGCTTAAACTCTTTACGCATATCTCAATAATATTACATCATACCATAGTAGGGTCATTAGATATTTGCTCAAACTGGTTATCTTGTATGTAGACTACTGTTCCGTTTTACCTATGTAGTCATTCTTATCCATTATGCCCACAGATTTGGTTTAGTCAACCTTCGTTAGAATTAAATCATTACATTCAAGTTTTAACGTAATATATTTTATTACTTTTATGTTGGCATAACATTTTTATTGCTACACATGTTTCTCTTTATACGTACAATTTCTTCTTTTTCCGCGTATTTCATATTATCTCTCTCTTTGCTTGGCAATTTTTTGATATGAGTTTCTGCATCAGTTACATATATATATTTTTTTTAACATGATCATTGCTCATTGAGCCCTACCGACCTTAGGTCTCGCCATAAGAGTCATTGCAATAGCTCATCTTTTCTATGAAAATTCGCTAATAACTCACAAAATACATGTTTTTAAGCGTAGCAGTCGAATGTGTTGGTATAAAAATTTATAGTTTTTGGTAACAAAACAATAAGTCACTTCATGTTTACCACAACGTACAATTTGTATGACTTGTAGGGAAGTTTCACTCAGCACTAAGCTTTATCTACAGTGGGTTCCTGCTTGAATTAGTACACTGTCTATATATAAACACGCTTTTATTTCCATTATTTACAGTCTCTCAAACTCTCATTCAATCGTCTTTGTTGTTTCTTGAACACGACTCGTCTTGTCCTGTAGAGGTGACAGGGCTGGGTATCGAACCTTGACATAGCAGTGTTTCATCCTGGTGTCGGTCTGGTTGCCCCTTTGTTCCAATACCTTGAATGGGTTGTTTTGTAGTTGTCTGTAGTTCAACGCCCTTGAGCAATTTACTGATTCTTTCTTTAGTTCCTCTTGGTGACCCTGGTTCTTGTAGCTCTTTAGATTTGCATTTACAATGACTCGAATTCGGAAGGCTGACTTACACAGAGAGGTGTTTCTTGATCCTAGCTCAGACTCTTTTAACTAAAACACATAAAAACTATATTTATATCATTCTTGCCAGTTAATAAGGGGGGGGAGGACCAACTCTTCTCCCCTCTACTAACAAAACATTTGATCTGTCAAATGCCGACTGTGGTCATGTGACACATTACCCATATACTGCTGCCTCACCACGTCCATCTAGTGTTCGCTGGCTTAACACGCGTTTGCGGTATGTAGCTGGCTCAACACACCCTTGCCATGACCACGAGCTCAACCGTATATGGCAAGGGTTGAGCTTGCCGTGACCGCTGGCGCAACCCGGCCTTGCAACGGGGTACGGTGAGTTCAACATGCCCTTGCGGTGTGTCGGAAGCTCAACAAGCCCATGCGATGGGATATGGCGGGCTCAAAACGAACATGTGGTAGGTCCTCCGATCGCTGTGGTCCAACTCACTATTCGGTGATCGTTGCTGCTTTATGTTGGCCAGTTGGATAGTGGTGATTGGGACGGTTTACTTTTTGGATTTGTTTGAATGAGATAAGCAATTAATAACAGTTTACCTTAGACGGAGCTGCTCTTGTTGGGTGAATTAGTAACTAAAAGCTTACAGATGACCAATAATTGTTGTATTTTAAAACACTTCGTGACATACTGATAGGATACAATTTGTATAATCAAAATTAAGTATAAGGCTGAGCATTTAATAAATAAAAAAATGGGGTAATCAGCTTTTTGTTGCAATAGTAGTTAATAATAAAGAGAAGAGCAAACAATAAAATTGTAATAGTGAATACAACGGTCAAACAGGTA
This sequence comes from Philaenus spumarius, assembly GCA_018207615.1. Lineage (NCBI taxonomy): Eukaryota > Metazoa > Arthropoda > Insecta > Hemiptera > Aphrophoridae > Philaenus > Philaenus spumarius. Next base: position 4,052 of record JAGFPH010019071.1, read on the forward strand.
GATTCAATAAAACTTGATTAAAGGAATACATAATGTATTACAGGAAGCACGGTAAAACAGATTTAAATTTTGACAACCATTTATTAGGTTCAGGTCATACTATTAATCCCACTGGTAATGTATTACGAGTTGAAAATTAAATAATTTTGAAATTGTATAAATCAACAGATCTGTTCTCAATTGTAGTGTTTTTTAAACATAAATGAACTGGAACGTAACCCGTCTTCTTTATTAAACCCGATTGTAGGCACATAACCTGACAGTTCCTTGTTCGTCTCAGGTACTCTAAGATTGACCTTAGATTTCATTCTAGGACATTGAATGGTTTTTCAAACCTTCATAGGCCAGATTATTTTAAGTTGGTTTGTTTTTTTTTTCTTAGTTGACTGAAGATGCTTAACTGGGAAACAGCTGAATGAATTACATTTCGTATTTGTGAAATCTACAAGTTATTATTTATTGGCCTTATTATGAAATTGTCTCACCAAGCACTGACTGTTGTCACAGTTAACACGTTCACTGCTAAGGACGCACATGTGAGCTTGACACTGAACACTATGAGAAGCGGCCGACGTACAGTGCATTGCGTGCTTCGCACGCCAATCCCGTATCGGTAGTATTTTCAACACACAGTACATTGAGTGCTTCGCACGCCAACTCCCGTTTGTGGGAGTATTTTCATTACACAGTGCATTCCTTCCGCACATTTGCGTCCGCTTTCAAATATTAGTGATTATTACGTGAAATTGTTCAAAAATAAAAAATAAAGTAATTTGTACTCATTTATACTATAAAAATAAAAGGTCAGCTCATAGCATATTAAATACGAAATTTGCGTATCAGTGAACGTGTTAATATGAATTATTTTCTCCATAAAATTCCACCTTTAGATTGATATACAAATTATTATATTTACAGAGAGCATTAGATCCATACGCATGCGTCGTCACCGCTAAACTCGTCAGTTGCTCAATATAATGTGGTCGCACATAAGGTGGATGTTGATTGTGGTTTGTCTAAATTCTAAAGGGCTACTTTGACTATATTAAACCAGCTTTATTGTGGGTTGGCAAGTTTTGGTAGGTCTTAACAGTTACGTATGATATGTTAGTTTATTATTTCTTTGTATGTAATTTGTTCAAACATAAATTGTATTGTTTTGTTAATGATACTATACAATTTAGGCATTACTTATGTTCAAATAGCGCCCCAGTAATAACACCCACGGTTTAACCTGCTGGGCTTACTTTTGAAATATTAATAATGACTATAAATTAGGTATAAATTTGTTTGACGTCTATCAATCCTTGTTTGTTACTATAGTGACAACCGCGGTTTCGGCTTTACACCATCATCCGGTCACACAAATATTACAACAAATTTAAAATTCAAATTAATAAAACCAAGTCCCTCAATATTTAGGTTGTCACAAAAACGCTTGAGTGACTTGGTTTTATTAATTTGAATTTTAAATTTGTTGTAATATTTGTGTGACCGGATGATGGTGTAAAGCCGAAACCGCGGTGGTCACTATAGTAACAAACAAGGATTGATAGACGTCAAACAGGTAAATTTATACCTAATTTATAGTCATTATTAATAAATCAATCCGGGAGCTATATAACAAAATTAAATTTGTAATATTGATTACTTTGTATTTTTCCTTTGTAAATACGCAAACTTCTTTGTTGTTCCAATAAATTTTTTTGTATATACAATACATATGTAGTACGAGCACAGTTTAAAAGTAATTAACTAAGAGAACTAAAGTTTTATAAAATTATTCATAAGATGATATCTGATAAAATATATTATTATTTATAAAAAATTCGATTATTAGTTCCTATTTAAATTATGTTTTGTCTAAAAACGATTAAAATTACTTAAAAAATACAAACTGAATCGTATTTGATGACATTGTCTTTCATTGATTGTAAATGAGTTCTCCTCTATATATCGTTCTCTCTCACACAGTTTTATTTTACCTTCCATCGGCATAAAACACAAAGGATTTATTTTGAAAGTCCCAGCTCAAATTAAGTTAGAGTATTTGCTGATGGAAGCGTTGTTTCACCCCTTTGTTCCTAACAGCTCATAATTTGGTTGAAAAATACGTTAAAAGATTTAAAATACTTCTGAAAGGTTCTCAAGCTTGTTTATTTAGACTTATTTTGTACAGCTCTGAATGTGAGGTGAAAATGTTTTACAGTTTTATTTCAGACAGACTTTCATTCATTTCACTCAATTTTAATTTAGATAATAAAGTTAATGTGTGTAATAATAAGAGTTGTTCGGTAACATTATTTGAAAAGTGTTTGATCGGATATTTGCTCCTATTATAGGCCACAAGCTTAATTCTATTGAGCCGGTTTTATTTTATTTTTTTTTTTTGTAACCACTTATTAAGAATAATTTAAAACAATTTCCAACAGAACAATTTCCTCTCATTTCTCGTTCAAAACTCCTACGATGTATTTCTAAAAGTAGGTATATTTTTAATGTTTCAAAGAAACACATTCTGGCACCAAGTTGATTAATACAAATGGACTTTACGAAGCATGATCTTTCGATTTAAAACAAATTCTATTAAATAAAACAATGTTAATGAAAACATAGTAATATAACACGAGTTATACTACTAACCAATCGTATTTTGTAGAAATTAATTTTAATGAAAAAAGCACAAACAAAATATTTAATGAGTTCTAAAATATATATTCTATATAATCTATATAATATTATAAAGAGTTAAAGTTTGTGTTTTTGTTTGTTTGTATGTAGGGGGTAATCTCTGGCACTACTGAACCGATTGAAAAAATAGTTTTACTAACAAAAAGCTACACTATCCTTGAGTAACATAGGCTATAATTCATTTCAATAAAAACCTTGTTTTATTTCAATATTTGTAAATTTAGTCGGAAAAAATTCTTATGTTAGGCCTAGAATGATAAACCAACACATGTATTTACATTTATCACCATAGCAACCAATTGAATAAAATAACAGATAGTATAGCTGTTTGCTCCAATATTTCCATTAACAGCTGATTTCAAAATTTGAAGCAGTTATTTTTGTATTTCTAACTTTTATCTTAGGGTTTTAAAGTGTAGACCTGAGCCTTGCTGGTTCTTTTAACCATTATTATACCTGATGCTATAAAATATAAGAAGTAATTTAATTTGAACATTTAACATTATTTACCATCTTAGTTTTGAGGTTATTATTAATCCTACTCCTTTATTATAAATAAAACATAACATATGTTTTTAGAAGGTTCCATTTGGGGTTGGCGTACGGAGCACGCAGGGGTCTCCCCTAGTTAATTATATTAGTTAAATTATTATACAATTTACTAAATATTGCGTGTGCTTTTTTATAATAGTATAATAACAAATTTATGATTTTATTATGGTGGTTGATTTTAAGCAACATCTAAAGTAGTGTTTTGTATTTTTAAGTATGAAGTAAATGATTGATAATTGACCAGAGGCGACCCTTGCACGCTTCGCATGCCAACCTTCCTATTTGATGTCATTTTTAACAAACTTGAAAAAAAGACGGAGGCTATCAATTGGAGTGTATTGTTTGTTGTTCGTGTATAACTTTGTAACGCGTCAATCGACCATAGATAAAACTTTTTTGTTGGATAATGTTGTTTTATTTTAGTACAATGATATATATTTTTGAAGTAGAAAGTATTTACAATCAAGAAAATTTAAGAAAACCTTCAATTATGCGACAATAACTCAATTTTATGATACAACAAAATGAACTGGCACTTTTTATTCTTCATATTTGTCCCGTAGACATAACCGTTTACTATTTATAGCTGCTTATTTATTTGTAAAATTTTATATTGAGTGGCTACTGACGGCTACTATTCCCAAATGGTTGGATTTAAGAAAGAATACCCAATAATAAATTTGACTTAAAAGTGGTCTTTGTATCCAAAAAATATATTATTGGGTCCATATTGTTTACTATTTTTTATCAGACTCTTGTAAGTTTTAGATACTTTCAAAATACTGGTTTCAAATATTTTAATAGTTTGTTCGTCACAGTACCTTCTCTATAAAAAAAGCGTGACCAAACTATTAAAATATAAATATTATAACTTTTAAATATTTGAGATTTTCGTTACTTATGCGCACTACTTTGTAAAATTTTAATCAAATAGATGACTTATATATTATGTCTAAACTGAATAAATGTTTTTTTTATGTTGGTTATAATTTCTACTAATTCCTATCACTAGCCTTTCATGTATGCGCTTCCCTTACAGCTAGTAATACTAGTTTGTAATCTTATAACGAATGAAATGTATTTGGAGCAAATAGGAATCTCCTTTGGTAAAATTATAGGTAAATCTAATAAAACAAACTGTATAATTATTTTACCACAATGTTCAGATAGAAATCAAATTTTTTACGCGTTAGATGTCACACAACTTCAGTAAGTTGCAGCTGTCCAGCCGAAATCACAATGCATATACTGTAGTAGTAATAAATTATTGTGATAACTTAGGGTATCTGAACAACATAATGAATTTAAGCTTAACTAAAAATATACTGTTAGTGAAAATTATATTTCATCTTTTTAAACTCAAAACTATAGCATAACAACAATATTATCAACCAAATTTGGTGGAAGATCATTCATAAATGATGCCTTTCTATAAAGGTAGATTACTAAATACATGTTTTTGTGCAGTTGGGACTTTAGCGTCATACGACCACACGGCTCGAACTTTTTCCTACGAAGATAAATTGACTAATTTGTTATCAGTTTGACATTAGCATGTCTTGAACAACATTCTAAACTTGATTTTCTGATCAGTAATCTTGTTTCATCGTGCGCAGTCAGAAAGGCAATAGTACAGAGCGGCGGGCGCCTGCATAGTGTAGCCAGTTATCAATCAAGTTCTACTTAGTGCAGACCATGTCGCTAATCAGGTTAGGTTATGTTAGGTTTTTGTTATATTCCTGTTCTGAACATCATAATAATTGCATCATAACAAACACATTTTTTTAGAATGTCTTTGTAAGAAAAAGTAGCCGTGTGGTCGTACAACGCAAAAGTCCCTTGCAGTTTTCCACAATTAGGCCTACAAGCCATTCGAGTACGCCAAGTGCTAATTTTGGACATGTTCACATGCAAGTTCGAAGTAAAGAATTGTTTGAAATACATTAATATAAGGCAGAGTGAAGATTTTAAAGTATTTAAATGCGTCTCTGTATGATTCAATTTTAGGAAGTCTACCTATTATCCGAATGGCTCTCTTTTGGATAATAAATACTCTAGTCATATTCTATAATAATAATATTTAATAATATTTATTTCTTCACCAAAAAAATACAAAATAATAATAATTTTGAATGCAATAATAATACAATAAAAATACAATACAGGTAATTAACACATACTACACTTAACTTGATAAAAGAACAAAACAAAGATTTTCTTTACATTCAGATTAAATTAAATTTATGTGAAGAATAGGTAATCCTTAGGCACATGTGCCTGAGTAGGATTTACCATCATAATTCTTTAATCTTATTACTATAGGAAAAAGAAAGAAAGAGATCAGCCATAGTGCCATAATCATTCAAAATATATACAAATGCAAAGGATGCCTTGATAATAAAACTAACTTAAAACAAAAATTGGATAAAGAACAGAATTTTACACTTACAAACACACAAACTTATATACACCACCCAATCTACACTCACACATACATAACATATATTTCAGAACAACATCAACTGGTTCCCACTGCCTCACCTCAAAACTAATTCAATATTTTCCACTGAATTCAGCCATAATTTAACAGATTTAGAAAACTGGGATATATTGTTTCTCTTTTGTACATCTACTGGTAGCATGTTAAATATTTTCTCCCCCTTATACAAATATGAATTTTTAACTGCTGTTAATTTAGTTTTTAACAGTTGAAATACTATTTTCCTCCTTCCACAGTTTTGCCTAGAACCACTTTTCCTGTAAAACTCTACTAATACTTTAAAAACATACAAATACCTCAACGGCAGTATGCCCTTTGCTCTAAAGAGTGGCAGAGAAGAATCAGTTCTAGACCTAAATAACATAACTCTTATTATATGTTTTTGAGCACTAATAATGGGTGTAATAGTACTCAAATATGCTCCTCCCCAACAAATTAAATAATACTGCAATCGCGATTGCACTAAAGCAAAATAAATTTGTCTCATTAATTCTGGTGGGCACAATGATCTAATAAAATATATTTTACGAATAATTGAAATCAATTCACGTTGCAATTTGTTTATGTGATAATTCCATTTCATTCTTTCATCCAGTATTATTCCCAAGTACCTAATATTATTCAATTGATTAATCTTCGGACATAAACACCCATCTAAATCTTTATTTTTGCATATTATGTGATGGTATATTACATTTCCTGTCATATATTCCTTGCCTTTTTTTAAATGAAAAAGAATATAATTAGTTTTAGCTTCACTTAACACCATCTCATTTTTTGAAAACCAAAGTCGTAAATGTCTTTGGTAAATGTCATTCTGAAGATATATGACAAACCCTAGAATACAATTCTGAAGTTTGTATTCTCCCTAGAATATAAATACAAACCCGTACTTCATGTCAATTGTTAAGTTATTAAAAATAAGGAATAGAACTAATACATTTGAAGTGCAATATTAAATAAATTAAATAATTGTCTTTTATCCATCAAACTGATGAAAATGTTCTCAATAACAATAATAAACATTTGTTTTCAATAATAATGCCAGCAGTCAGTAAAAAAAGGGTGATACGTCAACAACAAAATAACAACTTGATTTATTTCAAGTCTGAACAGATAATGGTCTTGTAAAATGCAGCTTTACTGTCAACTTTTAGGAGATAAATCATTATATATATCCTTTTTACGTAGTCTATTCTTCCAGGGTGTTTCCCGCTATTTGTTCAAGGAAGTTCAACGTGAAAAAACTCAAACCAGTCTGTAGGTTAAGCCACGTTTAAATATTATATTGACTACGATCTTAATGACTTTAAAAAACCAGATGGAGTAGAACATACCTCAGGAAAACACACTAAAAGAAATATACTTTTAAGTTCTGCACTTAAAACTATTTCTTGTAAGTAATTGAGTACTTGCGGATGATTTCGGGAAACAGTATTTGTACCGTATTATTGGCAATATTATTCGGACATTAGGAAGTGTGCCAAACACAAATCTGTTACTGGAGTTATTTGTGGCCAAGATCTGTTAGATAAGTCAAGGTCCTCAATGAAATGTGTCAAATATAGCCGTTAGTACAACAGTATAGAGGCCAACTGAGGTAGGTGGAATCGGTCTGCGAGTTGATATCAGCTGGTTGGATGGCATTGAACGAAACAATTAGTAACAACGGATATAGAAATGAAGTGATTTTCTTTCTTCTTATTATATTTGGTGAATAAGCTTCAAGTCTCCACATCTACTCAAATAAGAAAACATCTTACCGCTATCTACATATTAACTAAAATGTTCACTCTACATTTGTGTAGTCGTACTGTTGTTTTACCTTATTATTATAGTTATAAAGGTTAAAAACAAATTGTCAACAATGTTTAAAATATACAGCGTTATTTAGATGAAACACTTTACTAGGAAGTAAAATCATTTTGGGTTTAATTTATTTCAGAGACCTAATGCAGGTATGTTTTGAAAAGTACAAACATCTTTTCAGATGATTTGAAGACAGTAAATTTGACGTTTTTAGGCAGAGCTGCTCATATTTTTAGCACTGTTCTACATGTTGTTTGTTAACGAAATATTTATCTAAATCTCCTTAATAATGTAAATGACTTAGGACTTCGACTATTAAATTGTATGATTAAATGTTTTTCTGATTTTTTCAAACACTACTACCAAATTAATATAAGACAATTATTAAAAACAAATTTGTAAATGAATGTTATTATATGGATGGGCTTCATTATATTTTAGTAAGCGTACTACTAAAAAGTACTTCAGGATTTTAAATTGCTTTTAATAAATCGGTAAGTTACGAGAAGGCAAGTTGGAACATTAATAATCCACGTATGGCAATATCATACTTAATGAATTGTTATTAGGCACTTAAAGACTTAAGTGAATCTAACAAATTAAACGGTACAACACATTTATATAAATTACCACATAACCCAATAAAGTTCTTTTTTCAACTTCTCATAACTTCTATGAGATTTGAGATCCTTATAAAATTTCATTTTAAAAGGCTATCAAGTGAATTACCTATGAGGCTGAGTCACCTGACAAAAATGGGACATTCATATCCATCAAACTAATCACTTGCCAGAGAAAAGAAAGCTTCGTATTCCGTACTATTTCATTATATATTCCACATTAATCGATGCAGTATGTTAGCCTTACATTGCTCTGCAGTAATGCACTCTGGTAGCAAAACTATGCACTCAATACTCCTGGAACTTTACCAACTCTGTGTAATCCATTGTTCTGTGTAATTTTAAAATTATACCAAAACTTGAATAGTTTTAAAGCAAAGAATCGAGTATTTTGGCAATGCACTAGTAATAGCCCAGTCAATGAAGACCAAAAAATACCTAAGTTCGGAAAAAATTAGGATAAAGCTGAATTTTACTCAGTTGATAGAATTTCACTAGAGAAACATTTTTACAAAAGTCCCCAAAAATCTCCCTGGAGCTTTCCCCCCCAGCCCCCCTCAAAAATTCAAAACGCTAACATTCACAGCAACTCTAATAACTCCCTTTAAAAAGGTCCGATGAGATCGTGATTTTTTTTGTTTTGTTTGTTATTGAATGGGTTACAATATTATTTAATATTTATATATTTTAGATTTGAAACTTTTGATTAATTTTTAAAAATATGTGGCAAAATCTAATTTTTTATTATACAAATTTAGATTTTTACCGAACATGTTTTTTATTTGTCAAAATATAACAAAATTCTTCATATAAATTTGCATGACCATCTTGTTTTCATGGCATAGGAAAAATAAAATCAATGGACTTGCTTAAAACCCCTGAACTTCGGAGTTGGGCAAAAGTATTCCTAAATGCTTGCACATCGAAAGAAGACTTGGTAATAGCTGTAGAGAAGTTTGTGCTGCATTTGTATGGATTAAAAAAATATTCTTCTTTGAACGAGGCACGATATTACCGATTTGTGACAATGACGAAGAAAAATTCGCTAAAATCAAGCTTTGACCTAGCCCGACTACCACCGACATATGAAGCTTGCCACCAACACTTACTTAGAGTCTTTTTACAAATTCAATCGCGGATAGGAAACAAACTCCCAGCCTCAGAGTGGGGGTGGAAAGTTGAAAACATTCAACATAATGGGAGTTTGAAAATAACACTGAAACCAGTTACAACCACGAAACCATTTGCTCCCGGCTAACTGTTAAATTAATTATCATGGGCTTGAAAAATAGGGTGTGGTAGCTACTGTGGGTGCAGAAAAGCAAACTTGCCCTGTTCTCCAATGTGTGAGCACTGCAATGGATTATCATGCTTAAACTCACTAATGTATTCCGAGGAAGATGGTGTGGATCCAATTTCGGAGGACTAAGACTGTACATGTTGTAAATATATTATAAATATTATGTAATGTCTTGTCTACATATTGTAAAATATAATAACATTTTGCTTATTTGAGTATCAAATTAATTCGGGTGGGTGGATGGTTCGTGATGCTGTGAAGCACTTATAATAAGTGAAACAGCTGCCGGTTTTGCCAATTCGGAACACGGCGGGTCCATAG
>JAGFPH010019072.1:0-15652 GCA_018207615.1 Philaenus spumarius
TGTAAAGTGGTTTGTAATCAAGAAATAATAGAAAAATTGTATCTAAGCAACCGATGTCAGGTCTGAGAAAAGGGACCTCATGTCGTTATGGAGAAATAACATGGGTGCGACAAGAGGTCCTTTTTCGTAATGACTAACATTGCTTGCAGTGTCTCGGAAAGTAGCATCTATCGGGATCTAGCGACGTTTCAGGCAACTAACTGTAGTTTTTACTGATAGTAGAACATTTTCTGATTATTTTGATACCATTCCCAACAACATGGCCCTTTTCTTTGACTGGTTAAAAATGTAATCAAAACAGGCTTAAAATTCGACAAACAACCTTTTGTATTATTAGAAAGGTAAATAACCTTTGTATTATTATAATAAAAAATAATCTAGACAATATCTATTATTAAAAATCACAATGATTAAAAATTCCTCAATTATGCAAGGTTGTAGCTTACTCTGTGGGAAGAAGCTGCATAAATAATACAGGCATTGGCATGAAATAAACAACAGCTGATAACACAGATGATGGTTTAACTTTAATTGTGTTTTTCTCAAAACTACCTTTTTCCGTACCTAACTAATTTTCATTTGGCCATAACTTCCTAAATTTTTAAGATAGAATTATGATTTTTGTGTTAAATTGTTCAGAAATCAATCCTCTTTAAGGAAATAACAAAAACACAATTTCGAAAATTTGTGACAAGAGGTCCCTTATCATATTCCACATCACAAATGTTTTAAGTTGCACAGACAGATTGCGAGACCTTTTGGCTACCTATATAATCTTAAATGGTGCATAGATTCTCCCACTAGAGAGATGGGATAGATAACAGCAATAGATAAAGTTATATCAAATGTCCTTAATGATTTTTTAATGGTCAAAATGATTCAGTCTGGAATATCAGATCATTATGCACAGGCAATTGATCTAAGGTACTTACCATTCATCAACATGCCATACTTTAGACAAGTTAGGGATTTTCGCTCTGAAAATATTAATATTTTAAAATACTTACTAAAAATGAAAATTGGGAGGGTTATGAGTGGGTTATAGCTTGAATGACCTAGATGAAAAAAATTTAGGCCTAGTTATTTTTTCAAACTTTTGTTTTTTTCTTAATGGTGTTTGTCCTTTTTAAAAAGAATCAAATTAAAAGGAAAGCAAGACAAATCAACAATAAAGTGAATAACCAAAGGAATTCTTGTATCTAGGGAAAAGTTGAAATTGTATTATGAAATAGTTATATAAAACAACTACCTCTCAAGAACATATTACAAAAATTACAAGCGAATATACATACGTGTAATAGCTGCAACTAAATCGTATGAAGTAAAGAAAAAAGAATGTGTGAATCGGACAATGTTAGTAGAACTTCTTAGAAAATTATTAATGATGTTCGTAAACAGAATTAATTTGTAAACTACAGTCGATGCAGTAGACAAAGTTAATGAACTTCTTATAAAAAAAGGTCTTGATAAAAAAAGGGAAGCTATGAGGATTTTCCTGGACCTTTCTAAAGCTTTTGATTGTGATTGTGAAAATATGTATAGAGGGATTCAATTACTACGGATAAACTCATATCCCTCCAATAGAACACAGCGTGTTAATGTTGCAGGAAGGCTGTCTAAAGAGACTGAGCTGAGATAAGGGTCCAGTAAGGATTAGTTCTCGGCCCAGTATTATTTTTACTCTATATTAATGATTTATCATCATTAGTATATGCGTATAGGGTAATCCAATTTGCTGATGACACAACACTAAGTTTTCAAGCAGATTCTGTTCAACAATTAAATACTGCCACTGGACAGTATTTTGCTGAAATCAATTTAATAACCAATACATGAAAAACTAAGTGCATACATTTCAGTAGAAAGCATAACTCAAATCAGACACCAAGTGCCGTGCTAGGTGAGATAGTATAGGCCTACTTGAAGAAGTGCAATCAATAAAATTGTTAGGTCTTTTAATTGATGACAAGTTTAACTGGAATGACCATATTAGCAGTATTAGTGCCAAAATTAGCTCAGATGTATTTGTACTGAGAAATTGAAGCTATACTGTTGTACATCGATTCTTAACAGCCTATTATGGGCTAGTGTAACATTATTTGAACTATGGAATTAGTCTTTGGGGAAATTCATCAGTTCAGAATATGAAAAGAGAGTTTTGTCTTGCAAAAAAGATCAATAAGACTTATTGCGGGGCTAAATAAAAGGAAATTTTGTAAAAATTATTTAAAGAAATTCGGAGTACTTATACTTCCGTCCAATACATACTTAAAGTGTTGGGTTTTTAAAATTCAAGTGTGATCATGTCTTGTTAGTGATTCAGCTGTGTGATCGAATTATTTAATCACACGAGCTGCGTGGTCTTGTGACTTAGTTTATCTCACAAAATACAATAATAGAAAAAATCTCACTATTTTATAAATAACGTCAACTCAAATAAAATATTTAGAAAACGATTTAGGTTATCAAATATAAAAATGAAAAGTATGCCTTAACCTGTAAAAATAAAACAATACAAACTTGTATTTCATGAACTTGGTACCCAGTAAATTTAACCTAAGTATTTTGTCTATATGAAACGACTTCACAGCAAACAAATTAAGTCAGAAAGTTATTTCAGAAAATTCACCCTTACAATAAACTAATTTCTAAATCTAAAATGACAACTTCTGTCAATGGTCAGTTTAAAGTTCAACTAAAGTGCTAAAGAGTGCAGCACTTGACAGAACTGGTGCGGAACCTTTCACTCCAATAAGATTCAATATACTTGATTAAACAGCGCATTCTAGTTACAAAAACAACAGATAGTAGCTGAATAATACATTTATAAGTCCCCAGATGGCTGAACTTTACTTAACTGATCAAAACTGACACAAAACTCGAGTATGAAAATTTGACCTAACAGCGCATAGGGGGGGGGGGGGGGGGGTAGTGCTTTTTGCAGAGAAGGAAAATCATTTTGATAGTTGTAAGATTGATGAGAATCATCCTTCACGGATACTAGAATACATGGTAGGGGTCATGAGTAGGATCCTTGAACGTCCATAATCAAAGGTAGGATGCACAGTAGACTCACGTGCCAGCGACGTCACTCTGAACCCTCCCTCCCGGCACGCTGCCTGCCGCCCGTATACTTATATTAAATAGATAAGTAATTAATGAGTCCTGGTTTTGTATTTATAAATTATATATATTTTATTTAGGGAAATTTTAAAAGCATTAACTTCTACTGCGACCGTGTTAACATTAATACCTTCTATTTCATTTTCATTAAAACGTCTAAACTTACTAGATTGTTTTGATGCGATATTTACTTCTGTTGTTTGTTTCCAAATTCGTTGCAATTACCATTTTTATTACAATGGTTTGACTCTAAACAACTTATTAGATTCAAGTCAATTTGGACTTTGACTATTACGAAATTACATGATTTGCATTGTTAAAAGTTTCTTTCGTTTTTAGTTCTTTATATATATATATATTAAACATATAAAAAATTTGTATCAAAAATTTAACTACGAAAAAGCTATGATTTCGTAGTGTTTCTTTATTTAAATTGCCACCTATATTTTTATTGCTGATTTTAAAAGGTTAAATGGCACATATAAATTATTGCTCTGTGGAGAATAACGTACTGTTTAAAACAACACTCCATCCCCTCTATTAGTAGGCAGAGGTGAGTAGGAAATTAATGTCCAAACTCGTTGTGTATCACAGTAAGAATTTAAAAATAAATGCGTACCGGTACCTTAGATATGGAGATTGAGTTAAAGTAAAATGTATCAGATACATAAACAAGGACAAGTTTGAAACTATTATTTAATGGCACTAAATAAGACCAACTCATTTTTGTCTGGAACGTGTTCAAATTGAATGACATACATGGATAGACAAAATAATAGGTGATTGAGATTATAGTATTTTTCCCATTTTGTAGAGTAGGTTGAATATTGTAATAATTTAGATTTATTTTTGATCGCCATTTTGTGATAACTATCCTGAAAAACCTCAAATGAGTTTGTATTTTGCTTTTGTGATGCATAGTACGTTTGCCAGACACTTATGAAAAGTAAATAGTTAATGATTTACTTATTGATTGAGAACATATATTATTTGAGGTTTAAGATAAACTATGTTAATAATTATTACACTTTAATTGAACAATTAACTTTAAATATTAACATATTCATCTATATAATATAAAAGCCAAAACCCACTGACTCACTGACTCATCACGATTTCTCAAAAACTACCGAACGGATTGGAATGAAATTTGGTATGTAGCTTCCTCTAGGGCACCTCTCACTAAGAAAGGGTTCGAAAAAATTCGAAATTTTAGGGGGGTTTGGGGGGGATCAAAGTTATTAATAAATGACTTCTTCAAAACTACCGAACGGATTGGAATGAAATTTGGTATGTAGCTTCCTCTAAGGCCATAGGTGCTCAATAAGAAAGGGTTTGAAAAAATTCGAAATTTTAGGAGGGGTTTGGGTTGATCAAAGTTACTAAAATAATTATTTCAGATCTTTTATTATTATGAAAATAGTGCTTTTATTATTTAAGATCAATATATATAAAAGCCCAATAAAACTCACTGACTGAACACTTATAAAGTATACAATTACGTTAAAAAAACTGAAAATACCAACCACCACGGGCAACGCCGTACGGGTCAGCTAGTATATAATAAAATTGCTATCTGCTTGAAATTTACATTTGTGATTTTACAAAAACTTTCCATATATTAAAATTTTGAAAATTTTATAGTTTATAATATTTTCTTATTGTAAAGAATTGTATAAACAGAAGATTATAAGAATTAGGTTGTAGATGTTAAAAAACTAACAAAACTTTCTTTTGGCTAGCTAAACAGAGTGGGGGGGGGGGGAAAGGTGAAACTAGAACTATAAATAAATAGGCCCTAGTAAATAAGTTCAAATAAAAAATATTACAATATAATGTTCATTGAGATTTGAAGCTCACTAAAATTAATATTTTACTAATGTTTGGATAAAGAAGATGTGCATCTGGTGTGTAGAGAGTTCTTGCAGTATTGATTCAAACTATCAATTGAAAACAATTAGGCCTACCAAATGTGTTCTTCGTACGTTTACAATACAATTTTATGATGATCTTTAAATATTATAATTATCCATTTCTGGGCATTCTTCTACAAGTAACAAAAGTCTGAAGATATCAATTTGGATGATATAAACATATACATAAATTGATTATATATATGAGTGAATTGGTTATATGTATTGTACTTACTCATATAAAACATATATTTTATTTCTTTTATTATTAATTAATTTACAAAATATTTTCCACAATTTTAATAATTAATTTGCTGATAAGAAACTATTATTGATATATAAACAAACTTTATCAGAAAATGATATCTACATTGCTCTTAATATTATTTAACCATGACAGATCTGCGATCATAATATTCAACTAGTTTTTTTGCAAAATTTCCTTCGAAATATTACCTTGGTTTTACAAGGTGTTGGTTGGAGACTGAGACTGGTAAAACATTTATTTCAGAAACAATTACATGTAAAATAAATTTTTTTAAATATCTAGTGGGGAAGACTGATGAAGGTGGTTGGAGCAGATACGAGCTCTCATGGACGAATTGCTTGTTAAAATATAAAAAATATAAATTGTTTCTGAAATAAATAAATGGTCAACTTATACTCAGTGATAAGTATAAACGAATTACATCTTTATAAATGTTACAGTTTAGGTCAAACATGATCAAACTTTGCATTGAATACAAAAATCGTTTAAAATTTGTGCACACGGGAATTCATCAAACTCTAGTGATTATTACACAAAACTTAAGAGTAACGGCATGGTAGGGCACTTTTAATATTAATAAATGTATATACCGATATAAAATCGTACTGGCCTGCAAAATTATACTTTCGTCCCTAAGTATTAAAATATCTAACGAAATTGAAGGCTGCAAGTTACGCGTTTTAGTGTTCGAATAGTGAATGACATTGTGAACTATGGAGTCTGTATACAGTGAGGCGAGGAGGAGGGTTCAGGGTGACGTCACGTCTCCGAGCCTGCTGATGACACAACACTAAGTTTTCAAGCAGATTCTGTTCAACAATTAAAGCAGAAGGCTTTTATACAAGTCAATTCCACTGGACAGTATATTGCTGAAATCAATTTAATAGCCAATACATGTATAAGTGCATACATTTCAGTAGAAAGCATTGCTCAAATCAGACACCAAGTGCCGTGCTAGGTGAGATAGTATAGGCCTACTTGAAGAAGTGCAATCAATAAAATTGTTAGGTCTTTTAATTGATGACAAGTTGAACTGGAATGACCACATTAGCAGTATGACCAAAATTAGCTAAGGTGAATTGGTACTGAGGAATTGAAGCCATACTGTTGTACATCGATTCTTTTAACAGCCTATTATGGGCTAGTATAACATTATTTGAACTATGGAATTAGTCTTTGGGGAAACTCATCAGTTCAGAATTTGAAAAGAGTGTTTGTCCTGCAAAAAAGATCAATAAGACTTATTGCGGGGCTAAATAAAAGGCAATTTTGTAAAAATTATTTCAAGAAATTCGGAGTACTTGCACATTGGTACAATACATACTTAAAGTATTGGGTTTTTTTAAAATTCAAGTGTGATCATGTCTTGTTAGTGATCACTCATCACTCATGTTAGTGATTCAGCTGTGTGATCGAATTATTTAATCACACGAGCTGCGTGGTCGTGTGACTTAGTTTATCTCACAAAATACAATAATAGAAAAAAATGTCACTATTTTATAAATAACGTCAACTCAAATAAAATATTTAGAAAACGATTTAGGTTATCAAATATAAAAATGAAAAGTATGCCTTAACCTGTAAAAATAAAACAATACAAACTTGTATTTCATGAACTTGGTACCCAGTAAATTTAACCTAAGTATTTTGTCTATATGAAACGACTTCACAGCAAACAAATTAAGTCAGAAAGTTATTTCAGAAAATACACCCTTACAATAAACTAATTTCTAAATCTAAAATGACAACTTCTGTCAATGGTCTATTTAAAGTTCAACTAAAATGCTAAAGAGTGCAGCACTTGACAGAACTGGTGCGGAACCTTTCACTCCAATAAGATTCAATACTTGATTAAACAGCGCATTCTAGTTACAAAAATAACAGATAGTAGCTGAATAATACAGTTATAAGTCCTCAGATGGCAGAACTTTACATAACTAATCAAAAATCGAGTATGAAAATTTTACAGTGACTAGAGAAAATTTTACAGTGACTAGATAGAGACAGTGTGGCCACATGAAAGCGGCCGCCATGTTTTTCCTAAAAGTAATGTTATCTTCCATAAAGTATAATGTAATTTATTTTCATTATATTTATAAAACCTTCTGTTTTATTTCATAAAGGCCTCGTAAACAACTTTTTAAATGTTAAAAAGTAGTTAGAAAGCAGATAAGTTGTTTAAAATGAAATAACCTATAAAAAATAATGATTTAGCCTACTATCACATTTTTTACTAGCCTATACTGATAGTTGAGTAGCCTACTGGACGTTAATTACAAACTAATAAAGCTATATAAAAACAAGTTGCACTATTATTTTCTTTGTTCAATTCTACGTTAAAAAAAAACATATTTTGCAATTCAATTACATTATTTATGCGGTTTATTTGAATAAAAGTCAAGGTTTTGTATTATTTTCAATGAAAAAAATTTTCAATAATTTGTAGCTATCTGAAAAAGTATTTTACTGGTCATAATGAAATTTTTTTAATTAAATTTAATTCTCAACTTATGTAACAAATTCACCATAAATTTTAAACAACAACTTTGTTGCTTAAAATTCCCTAGAGTTAAAGTTTTGTGGCAAGCTAATTATGAAATTTGTTTTTACTGATTTTAGGTTTCAATTCAGTTTGAAAAGCAAAATCTTAAAAATGATTTTCTTAAAGCTAAATTTGAAATTTTTCCTAACTTAATGAATAAATTAAAATATCAAAAATTCAAAGTAAAACAAAACGAAAAATAAAACAACGAATAGGCCTAAATCAAAATGTAAAATTATTATCCTGTTGTTAATTAGCCTTTTTTTATCAATGAATAAATTTTACAAATTAAATATTTTCAAAGTTACACTTTCTTATTTTTACAAAATGCATTTATTTCCATCAGATTTTTTTAAAAATAAGTGAAGCAATTAAAACTTTCCTAACTAACTCATTTATTTCTATTTCAATTGAAAGCTAATAATAAAATTAATGTCTCTAACAACAATTTAACATCGACATTACAATTCTTTGATTTTGAGGTTAGGCAATTCAAGATTTTCAAGTTTAAGTTATTCAAAGCCAAAAAACACGTTTCATTATTAATTTCCCTCATTATTTCAGTTAGGCCTACTTATTAATGTGATTCTTGCCTTAGATTGTACCTTCACCAAGACTAAAAGAAAGAAAAAATAACGATGACAATTTAATTTGAAAACTATAAACAAACGTAGTGCTAACACGGACGAAATTATAGGTTTGGGCCAAAAACATTTCTTAAAATTGCGTAATACTAATATTTATTGCATTTATCTTTTATATTGATAAAAAAGGATTAGCTTATGTTATGAACTTTTTAAAATGATGTAAATAAGACTTTTGGTATGTACCAGGGTGGGATAACTAATATAGGGAAACGTGTTCCATGTTACAGTTTCAATTTTTAGTCCACTACAATTCCACCAGAAGCGTTGGTATCGCACAAACTGTGGATGACGTCATAAGAAAACGTTTATTTTTTTAAATAAAAGTAATGCAAGAATAGCGGACACTGTTTTATTATAATTGAATTATGGATAAAATTAAAGTTTGTTACGTGAAAGGATGTTTGAATTCGCAAATTAATGAGACAGGAAGAAATTTTTTTGCGTTACCAAACAAAACTAAACGAAATCCGACACTGTAAGTATGGTTTGAATACAATAATTAATCTTTATAACCTTTATTCTAGGCTTTGTTAAAACAGTATTAAATGGAAGTACAAATGGCCTATAATTACCAACTAGATTGTGTAATGACAAATAAAAATTCTAAGGCCTAGGCTAGACTTATTTTAAGTATTTTTTTTAAATAGGCTATTTTAAGTATTTGAGAATTAACGGTTAGCAAAGTGGAATGATTTTGTAAGAAATGGGTAGAGTAAAATTGTGCTATGTTAAAGGGTGCTTAAATGCTCAAACTAATAACAGAAGAAGCACTTTTTTCAATTTCCCATTGCAAAGTAAAAGAAATCGGTCACTGTAAGTATGATTTGTATACTAATAGCACAGGAATTAATTTGTATAGACCTAGCATTTTAATCTAGGCTGTGTTAAAAAGTACAGTATTTTTACATTTTAGACTACCCTATAATGCCACATTACTACAATAATGTAAATTGATTATTTAAATGTAAGTTCAAACGACTTGTAATAATTAGGCTACCTTCAGGTATTAATATAAACTTATTCTTGTTTTAATAACCATAACAGTGGATAATCTCTAAATATAATAGCCTAGGGCCTATGTAGGTCTACCTATAATTTTAGCACCAGGTTGATACTTACATGTTTTAGATAAGGCCAAAATAGCCTATGTACCTATAATTTTAGCACCAGGTTGGTACTTACCTACATGTTTTAGATAAGGATAATTTATGGTTATGTTGTCTGAGTGTTACATTATTGGGTGCAAGTTTACTATTCGACCCTAGGCTAACCTATGGAAACGTAAATACAAGAATAGGCCTACTGATTTTTAAAAAAACCTGAAAGGTTCCAACCTATGAGTATTTAGTCACAGTATGTTTACCTGTATCCAACATTTAACAGTAGAATGTAAAACAACGTCGTTGTCTGCAAACATAGGCCACAACTTTACTATTCAACTCTAGGATAAACTATGGCAACAGAGATGCAAAAATAATAATACAAAAAATACCAAAAAGGTTTTAACCTTACCTATTTAGTCACATTATGTTTATCTGTATTCAACATTTAACAGTAGAATGTAAAACAACGTCGTTGTCTGCAAAAATATTAGGCTATAGTCGAATAGTAAAGTTACGCGAAAAAATATTATACTAGGGTCGAATAGTAAACTTACGCCCATTATTGTTATAGATGATGCCTTATACTTGATGCACATATATACAAGTTGTAGAGTATACAAGATACACTATAATAAATAGCATTGTCTTTTCATATGACAATAGAAAAATATATATTTGTATGTAGAATATACACTGTAAAGGTTATAATGATACCTACAGAAAGATTGTAGGGTCAATCCATATGAAATGAACACATGAAGTATTTGTTTTCAACCTGACCTCTTCAGAACTTCATGAAATGTTTTAGTACACTAGTTATTCTAGTCCATAAAGTAGGGTTATTTCCAAAATTTAAATTTTTTTGTCAAGTATATTTTGAGATATAAAATTACAAAGTTTGGGAAAAAACGCTAATTTTGGTAAACGTCAATACCTTTAAATTGGATTTTCTCAGCTCTTAATTGAGATAGAATGTTTTAATTTAAGAAGATATATTTAGCCTACTCAATTTTGTTTATTTAGGCTTATAGAATATAAACCAGCAGTTTCAGCTACAGCTACTGATTGTTCTAAACATTGTGTTTTTGGTTATGCTATGTATAAAATAAAGGCTCAAATTTACTATACGAATGTACACCATATTGCGGCAGAGTTGATGTATACACAAGAAAATGCTCTAGTACGTAATTGTAATGTTCAAATCTATTTCTAAAAGTCTTAAGTTATTAAAAGTTCTAAGTCTTAAAATATGATTTAAAAACAAGTTTTACTTAATTTATATCCTAACAATAAAATAATGAAAAAGCATTAGCCCAATTTATATTGTAGGTAGGCTAATTAAATAGCCTACCGTACCGCTAAATAAAAAATATACAACATGTATGAAAAGTGTATTAACTAAACGAAATTTGAACGGAATATCTCTATATACTATTTTATTTTATTTTAGATGTCAACAATGGATTTCGTTTACTCAGAACAACTCCATTAATCTGGAAGCGAAACGTCCATTTGGCTATATTTGTGACCAGCATTTCAAAAATGAAGATTTTTTGGATGAGACAAGGCAGACGTTACACTGCGGAGCCATTCTATCCTTATTGCCACCCTTGACTACTGTACAGCATCTATCTTGGCAATCCTATCTTCACCATTTACGATCTTCCTCATCTGCTCAAATCTACAAGAAATATGTTGCTGAAGCACGTGAAATGTAGAGTTACTTCAGGTAAGGACAAAGTTGTGGTGTCTTATATTTTATTGCAGTATTTGAAGTATAGTATGTGTATAAAATTATGTAATTATAAACAAATTTGTTAAAGCATCCCGGGTTCAATTATGTCACCACCTTCTCTTGGCCTTTATTTCATCCAATCAAGTTTTCTATATACACATGGATTGTTTTTTAATTTCAAATAGGCTGTATTTTTTTTTTTTAATTTATAATATGTTGTTCTGAATATTTTAATAATTATAATTCTGTGTTTATTTCATTTTAAAATTGCTGGAAATATAGTTTTATGTACAGTTTATTCTGTAATTTAGCCAGCATTTTACATTAGCCAGCAACAGAACCTTAGGCTATAACATTTTACTATTTAATTGTGTATAATTGTGTTACATTTGACTTTAGGCTTGGCCTAATTTATGAATTCAATATAGCCTAACAAAAAACAAAAACAAATTGTTCAACTCACTATAATTAAAGCATGGTTATACAATAATTTGTTATTTCTGAGCAAAAAGTCCCATGGTTAACAATAATTGCAATTTTATTTCATTTTAAAATTTATGACATACATGTACAAAAAATCATTTTGCTAGAAGCCCTACTGGAGTTAAGTTTACTTTCAGAACTAATATAAAAAATATTAATGTAGCACATATAAATCAATAATTTTTACATTGTCTGTATTTTTCACTAATTACAGGTAGTCTGGACTTTGATGGAGTTGGCAGATGAGATGACATTAGAACTGCATACGATTTGGATAAATATTCAGCAGAGTTCCGTATGCTACATAAGCTGAAAGATTCTCATTTGGAGCCTATAGGAACCCAAAAAATGAAAGTCGCCAAAGCAGCTCAGGTTTTAAGTCACTCTGTAGCATCTACTATTATGTATGCAGTTCGACTTGGTAAGTTAGTTATAATTATTTAGGTTTTTGTATGTTAAACATGTGTAAGAGAAAGTATATATTATAATGAATTGATTAATTTTATTTTTTGCGACAGAATTTTCTATTATTACAGTAAGACCTCGATAGTTCGGCATCAATCATCTTGAAAATTTGCACTCGTTAAAAATATCAGT
This sequence comes from Philaenus spumarius, assembly GCA_018207615.1. Lineage (NCBI taxonomy): Eukaryota > Metazoa > Arthropoda > Insecta > Hemiptera > Aphrophoridae > Philaenus > Philaenus spumarius. Next base: position 12,412 of record JAGFPH010019072.1, read on the forward strand.
TTTTGTAATCATTGAGTGATTTAAGCCCGGTCTACACTGTCAGATGGCTCCGCATCCGTTAAAAACAGTGTGTAAAAATCTACTGCTCAATAAACTTGTCCAAAACAAACATTTCAATCAAAATTTCTCTTAAAAATAGAACCGATTCAAAACAATGTGCTCTCATTGTTTAAAATTATTTTAAACCTTTAAAATTATTTTAAAGGCTAGATATGTCTTATAAAAAATTAATCAGGTTATTATAGGAAAAATATTTCATCATCTTGAAGCATGGTGCTATGATCAAAATTATAACATCAGCGAGTCACTCGCACGATATTTATGTACAAAATGATTTTGTTTTAGGCTTTTAAAATTTATTAGTTAGCGGCAATTTCTCTACGTAGTTAATGTTACGTTGTTTCAACGTGTAATTTACCTGTTCATATACAGTACATGTGCGTTTATTTATAGTTTATTCCCTGTCTAAACCATTTTAAAGGAAGACCTCGATAATCTGGCATTGTCGATAATCCGGCATCACCGGATTCCCGAGGGTGCCGGATTGTCGAGGTCTTACTGTATTAGTTTTATTTTGCAATAATTTTTTCACTTGTAATGTAGTTAGAATTTTCTAGTTAAGAAAGTAGTCAAACTATTTATAAAAGCAAGGCTATCTATATCTAAAATTCAAATAAATATGGCCATATATATAATTCAAACTACAGTAGAGTCCCGGTTATCCGCCATAAACGGGCCGGTGGAAGGGCGGATAAGCTAAAATGGCGGATAATAGGGAGGGTTGAACAAATAATAGACGTTTTACACCATTAATACTTTTTATTGTAAATTTAATGAGTAAATACGATATTTTGCAGTAATACTATATAATAGAAAAGAAAAATAATGGAATACAGTTATTTTCAATGAAATTACGAAATTGAATGACAAGATTGTTAGGATAAATACAGTAAAGGCACAATATAATACTGTACATAAAAAGTCCCGAAACTAATTACAGTTCGAATAAATTTAATGCAGAATTATCTGTACAAACAGAAAATTCAGATCAAGATTAAATAACACAACATAAACTACTGTACTTTCACCATATCATACTCAAAAACTTAATGTTAACGAATAACCTCACTGCACGCACTAAACACTTAGAGAGACACAGTTGTTTACAAAACGAGTTCGTACGAGCTGACAGTAAGCGGGTCGGGCCAGTGGTAGTGGGGGAATTCTCATGGTACAGTCAGACACAGAGCACGTACACTAACACCCGCAAGCTATCGCAGTCACGTACGCTCACTGACGCTTGCAAGTTATCGCAGACACGTACCGCTACAATCACTGTCGCCTACATTTAAATTAAATAAGTGCCGCTGGTGTGGCGGTTAACACGGAATGGCTGATAACCGAATGGCGAATAACCGGGACTCTACTGTATTATTAAGTATGACATATACAGGCAATAAACAATGTCAAGATTAAGATACAAACACTACGTTCAAGGTATTGAAACATTTTAAGTCATGAGAAATCATAAAAGGGGTTAATTTTTATGTATATATTGAAACATAAGATTCTGTTTTTTTTTTTTTTTTAAAGAACGGTGAAATGTAAGAGTCACAAAATTTGTTAAATAGCCTAGAAGATAACATTGCACTTTCTAACTATCAAATTTTAATGAATGCAAACTAAAGGTTTATTTACAACTCAGGAAGGCGACTTAGTTCCTTATATTTATTCAAAGCCAAATTGTCACATCATTCTACTTTTTTATCATTTTGTTAAATTAAGCTTCTAACAACATTTTACATTATGTAATACCTTGTTTGAAAAAATTCTAATTGGCTGGTATGTTTGTTACAGGTTCTCTACCGTCATCGGCTCCTATAAACCTTTCAAGAAAATTTAATGTGAATATTATTGATTATATATCTAGGTGATATAATGTTTTAATAAATTTATATTATCTAAAAAAATGTTATTATTTGTTTACTATCCTTCTAGTGAGTGCTTTCTTTACTGACAACAAAAATAATGCATTCTCTTTTATTTTTATAAAGACAAAATTATGATTAAAAATGTCTAAAACCATTATTAATTAAAACCATTGTGCATCCACTTAATTTGAGTGTACTAACAAATAAGATTTCTTTATCTACAAGTGGTCAAATATATTTCAATAATACTTTTACCAAAGCTATTTTCAAATAATAATATGTTAATTTATAAGTGTTATAAATTTAAATAAATATTACATTATTTTAATTTTTACAGCCTAATATTATGTGATTACTTTTGAAATTAAGTATTTTTCTTAGATTACTACTGTGTTTTAAATTATAGACAAAATGTATTATTAAATGACAATTTATTCTAGAGTCATTTAATAAACTTTTGTTTAACAAAATAAATTTCACAGTTAGTAGCCAAAGAATAATGCTTAAATATGCAAAAGTAATGATTTAATAGTAGGCCTATAAATTATAATTATATACTACAATACCGGTTAAAATAGATACAACGTACTACGTTTAGTAAAACTTTGTTTGTTAGTCCACTACATTTCCACCAGAAGCGCTGAAGATAGTTTCAACTTATAACATTGAGTTGCCTATCTCCTCTTGGTAATATTATCTCTGGTATGTACTTACTTCTGAAATATGCGCGCTGAAACGATTCCGTAGAGTGGCGGGAGTAGCCTAATCTGCTGTCATTTCCTTATTAATTTGGTGCAATATCACATACTTCAACACAAATCGCTTTAAAATAACTATTACGTTTATTTTAAAGTAAAAACTAACAAATATCTGTTAAAAAATCTGTAAAATCGCTTTTACAATATGTGAACGTGAATGATTGTAATGTAAACAGATACGAATTTAGGAAAAACATGGCTGCCGACATCTTGACCAATAGGAAACAAGACCTCATGTGGCCACACTGTCTCTATCTAGTCACTGTAGAAAATTTTACAGTGACTAGATAGAGACAGTGTGGCCACATGAAAGCGGCCGCCATGTTTTTCCTAAAAGTAATGATATCTGCCATAAAGTATAATGTAATTTATTTTCAAAATATTTATAAAACCTTTTGTTTTATTTCATAAAGGCCTCGTAAACAACTTTTTAAATGTTAAAAAGTAGTTAAAAACAGATAAGTTGTTTAAAATGAAATAACCTATAAAAAATAATGATTTAGCCTACTATCACATTTTTTACTAGCCTATGCCGATAGTTGAGTAGCCTAC
>JAGFPH010019073.1:0-15651 GCA_018207615.1 Philaenus spumarius
TGTAAAGTGGTTTGTAATCAAGAAATAATAGAAAAATTGTATCTAAGCAACCGATGTCAGGTCTGAGAAAAGGGACCTCATGTCGTTATGGAGAAATAACATGGGTGCGACAAGAGGTCCTTTTTCGTAATGACTAACATTGCTTGCAGTGTCTCGGAAAGTAGCATCTATCGGGATCTAGCGACGTTTCAGGCAACTAACTGTAGTTTTTACTGATAGTAGAACATTTTCTGATTATTTTGATACCATTCCCAACAACATGGCCCTTTTCTTTGACTGGTTAAAAATGTAATCAAAACAGGCTTAAAATTCGACAAACAACCTTTTGTATTATTAGAAAGGTAAATAACCTTTGTATTATTATAATAAAAAATAATCTAGACAATATCTATTATTAAAAATCACAATGATTAAAAATTCCTCAATTATGCAAGGTTGTAGCTTACTCTGTGGGAAGAAGCTGCATAAATAATACAGGCATTGGCATGAAATAAACAACAGCTGATAACACAGATGATGGTTTAACTTTAATTGTGTTTTTCTCAAAACTACCTTTTTCCGTACCTAACTAATTTTCATTTGGCCATAACTTCCTAAATTTTTAAGATAGAATTATGATTTTTGTGTTAAATTGTTCAGAAATCAATCCTCTTTAAGGAAATAACAAAAACACAATTTCGAAAATTTGTGACAAGAGGTCCCTTATCATATTCCACATCACAAATGTTTTAAGTTGCACAGACAGATTGCGAGACCTTTTGGCTACCTATATAATCTTAAATGGTGCATAGATTCTCCCACTAGAGAGATGGGATAGATAACAGCAATAGATAAAGTTATATCAAATGTCCTTAATGATTTTTTAATGGTCAAAATGATTCAGTCTGGAATATCAGATCATTATGCACAGGCAATTGATCTAAGGTACTTACCATTCATCAACATGCCATACTTTAGACAAGTTAGGGATTTTCGCTCTGAAAATATTAATATTTTAAAATACTTACTAAAAATGAAAATTGGGAGGGTTATGAGTGGGTTATAGCTTGAATGACCTAGATGAAAAAAATTTAGGCCTAGTTATTTTTTCAAACTTTTGTTTTTTTCTTAATGGTGTTTGTCCTTTTTAAAAAGAATCAAATTAAAAGGAAAGCAAGACAAATCAACAATAAAGTGAATAACCAAAGGAATTCTTGTATCTAGGGAAAAGTTGAAATTGTATTATGAAATAGTTATATAAAACAACTACCTCTCAAGAACATATTACAAAAATTACAAGCGAATATACATACGTGTAATAGCTGCAACTAAATCGTATGAAGTAAAGAAAAAAGAATGTGTGAATCGGACAATGTTAGTAGAACTTCTTAGAAAATTATTAATGATGTTCGTAAACAGAATTAATTTGTAAACTACAGTCGATGCAGTAGACAAAGTTAATGAACTTCTTATAAAAAAAGGTCTTGATAAAAAAAGGGAAGCTATGAGGATTTTCCTGGACCTTTCTAAAGCTTTTGATTGTGATTGTGAAAATATGTATAGAGGGATTCAATTACTACGGATAAACTCATATCCCTCCAATAGAACACAGCGTGTTAATGTTGCAGGAAGGCTGTCTAAAGAGACTGAGCTGAGATAAGGGTCCAGTAAGGATTAGTTCTCGGCCCAGTATTATTTTTACTCTATATTAATGATTTATCATCATTAGTATATGCGTATAGGGTAATCCAATTTGCTGATGACACAACACTAAGTTTTCAAGCAGATTCTGTTCAACAATTAAATACTGCCACTGGACAGTATTTTGCTGAAATCAATTTAATAACCAATACATGAAAAACTAAGTGCATACATTTCAGTAGAAAGCATAACTCAAATCAGACACCAAGTGCCGTGCTAGGTGAGATAGTATAGGCCTACTTGAAGAAGTGCAATCAATAAAATTGTTAGGTCTTTTAATTGATGACAAGTTTAACTGGAATGACCATATTAGCAGTATTAGTGCCAAAATTAGCTCAGATGTATTTGTACTGAGAAATTGAAGCTATACTGTTGTACATCGATTCTTAACAGCCTATTATGGGCTAGTGTAACATTATTTGAACTATGGAATTAGTCTTTGGGGAAATTCATCAGTTCAGAATATGAAAAGAGAGTTTTGTCTTGCAAAAAAGATCAATAAGACTTATTGCGGGGCTAAATAAAAGGAAATTTTGTAAAAATTATTTAAAGAAATTCGGAGTACTTATACTTCCGTCCAATACATACTTAAAGTGTTGGGTTTTTAAAATTCAAGTGTGATCATGTCTTGTTAGTGATTCAGCTGTGTGATCGAATTATTTAATCACACGAGCTGCGTGGTCTTGTGACTTAGTTTATCTCACAAAATACAATAATAGAAAAAATCTCACTATTTTATAAATAACGTCAACTCAAATAAAATATTTAGAAAACGATTTAGGTTATCAAATATAAAAATGAAAAGTATGCCTTAACCTGTAAAAATAAAACAATACAAACTTGTATTTCATGAACTTGGTACCCAGTAAATTTAACCTAAGTATTTTGTCTATATGAAACGACTTCACAGCAAACAAATTAAGTCAGAAAGTTATTTCAGAAAATACACCCTTACAATAAACTAATTTCTAAATCTAAAATGACAACTTCTGTCAATGGTCAGTTTAAAGTTCAACTAAAGTGCTAAAGAGTGCAGCACTTGACAGAACTGGTGCGGAACCTTTCACTCCAATAAGATTCAATATACTTGATTAAACAGCGCATTCTAGTTACAAAAACAACAGATAGTAGCTGAATAATACATTTATAAGTCCCCAGATGGCTGAACTTTACTTAACTGATCAAAACTGACACAAAACTCGAGTATGAAAATTTGACCTAACAGCGCATAGGGGGGGGGGGGGGGGGGTAGTGCTTTTTGCAGAGAAGGAAAATCATTTTGATAGTTGTAAGATTGATGAGAATCATCCTTCACGGATACTAGAATACATGGTAGGGGTCATGAGTAGGATCCTTGAACGTCCATAATCAAAGGTAGGATGCACAGTAGACTCACGTGCCAGCGACGTCACTCTGAACCCTCCCTCCCGGCACGCTGCCTGCCGCCCGTATACTTATATTAAATAGATAAGTAATTAATGAGTCCTGGTTTTGTATTTATAAATTATATATATTTTATTTAGGGAAATTTTAAAAGCATTAACTTCTACTGCGACCGTGTTAACATTAATACCTTCTATTTCATTTTCATTAAAACGTCTAAACTTACTAGATTGTTTTGATGCGATATTTACTTCTGTTGTTTGTTTCCAAATTCGTTGCAATTACCATTTTTATTACAATGGTTTGACTCTAAACAACTTATTAGATTCAAGTCAATTTGGACTTTGACTATTACGAAATTACATGATTTGCATTGTTAAAAGTTTCTTTCGTTTTTAGTTCTTTATATATATATATATTAAACATATAAAAAATTTGTATCAAAAATTTAACTACGAAAAAGCTATGATTTCGTAGTGTTTCTTTATTTAAATTGCCACCTATATTTTTATTGCTGATTTTAAAAGGTTAAATGGCACATATAAATTATTGCTCTGTGGAGAATAACGTACTGTTTAAAACAACACTCCATCCCCTCTATTAGTAGGCAGAGGTGAGTAGGAAATTAATGTCCAAACTCGTTGTGTATCACAGTAAGAATTTAAAAATAAATGCGTACCGGTACCTTAGATATGGAGATTGAGTTAAAGTAAAATGTATCAGATACATAAACAAGGACAAGTTTGAAACTATTATTTAATGGCACTAAATAAGACCAACTCATTTTTGTCTGGAACGTGTTCAAATTGAATGACATACATGGATAGACAAAATAATAGGTGATTGAGATTATAGTATTTTTCCCATTTTGTAGAGTAGGTTGAATATTGTAATAATTTAGATTTATTTTTGATCGCCATTTTGTGATAACTATCCTGAAAAACCTCAAATGAGTTTGTATTTTGCTTTTGTGATGCATAGTACGTTTGCCAGACACTTATGAAAAGTAAATAGTTAATGATTTACTTATTGATTGAGAACATATATTATTTGAGGTTTAAGATAAACTATGTTAATAATTATTACACTTTAATTGAACAATTAACTTTAAATATTAACATATTCATCTATATAATATAAAAGCCAAAACCCACTGACTCACTGACTCATCACGATTTCTCAAAAACTACCGAACGGATTGGAATGAAATTTGGTATGTAGCTTCCTCTAGGGCACCTCTCACTAAGAAAGGGTTCGAAAAAATTCGAAATTTTAGGGGGGTTTGGGGGGGATCAAAGTTATTAATAAATGACTTCTTCAAAACTACCGAACGGATTGGAATGAAATTTGGTATGTAGCTTCCTCTAAGGCCATAGGTGCTCAATAAGAAAGGGTTTGAAAAAATTCGAAATTTTAGGAGGGGTTTGGGTTGATCAAAGTTACTAAAATAATTATTTCAGATCTTTTATTATTATGAAAATAGTGCTTTTATTATTTAAGATCAATATATATAAAAGCCCAATAAAACTCACTGACTGAACACTTATAAAGTATACAATTACGTTAAAAAAACTGAAAATACCAACCACCACGGGCAACGCCGTACGGGTCAGCTAGTATATAATAAAATTGCTATCTGCTTGAAATTTACATTTGTGATTTTACAAAAACTTTCCATATATTAAAATTTTGAAAATTTTATAGTTTATAATATTTTCTTATTGTAAAGAATTGTATAAACAGAAGATTATAAGAATTAGGTTGTAGATGTTAAAAAACTAACAAAACTTTCTTTTGGCTAGCTAAACAGAGTGGGGGGGGGGGGAAAGGTGAAACTAGAACTATAAATAAATAGGCCCTAGTAAATAAGTTCAAATAAAAAATATTACAATATAATGTTCATTGAGATTTGAAGCTCACTAAAATTAATATTTTACTAATGTTTGGATAAAGAAGATGTGCATCTGGTGTGTAGAGAGTTCTTGCAGTATTGATTCAAACTATCAATTGAAAACAATTAGGCCTACCAAATGTGTTCTTCGTACGTTTACAATACAATTTTATGATGATCTTTAAATATTATAATTATCCATTTCTGGGCATTCTTCTACAAGTAACAAAAGTCTGAAGATATCAATTTGGATGATATAAACATATACATAAATTGATTATATATATGAGTGAATTGGTTATATGTATTGTACTTACTCATATAAAACATATATTTTATTTCTTTTATTATTAATTAATTTACAAAATATTTTCCACAATTTTAATAATTAATTTGCTGATAAGAAACTATTATTGATATATAAACAAACTTTATCAGAAAATGATATCTACATTGCTCTTAATATTATTTAACCATGACAGATCTGCGATCATAATATTCAACTAGTTTTTTTGCAAAATTTCCTTCGAAATATTACCTTGGTTTTACAAGGTGTTGGTTGGAGACTGAGACTGGTAAAACATTTATTTCAGAAACAATTACATGTAAAATAAATTTTTTTAAATATCTAGTGGGGAAGACTGATGAAGGTGGTTGGAGCAGATACGAGCTCTCATGGACGAATTGCTTGTTAAAATATAAAAAATATAAATTGTTTCTGAAATAAATAAATGGTCAACTTATACTCAGTGATAAGTATAAACGAATTACATCTTTATAAATGTTACAGTTTAGGTCAAACATGATCAAACTTTGCATTGAATACAAAAATCGTTTAAAATTTGTGCACACGGGAATTCATCAAACTCTAGTGATTATTACACAAAACTTAAGAGTAACGGCATGGTAGGGCACTTTTAATATTAATAAATGTATATACCGATATAAAATCGTACTGGCCTGCAAAATTATACTTTCGTCCCTAAGTATTAAAATATCTAACGAAATTGAAGGCTGCAAGTTACGCGTTTTAGTGTTCGAATAGTGAATGACATTGTGAACTATGGAGTCTGTATACAGTGAGGCGAGGAGGAGGGTTCAGGGTGACGTCACGTCTCCGAGCCTGCTGATGACACAACACTAAGTTTTCAAGCAGATTCTGTTCAACAATTAAAGCAGAAGGCTTTTATACAAGTCAATTCCACTGGACAGTATATTGCTGAAATCAATTTAATAGCCAATACATGTATAAGTGCATACATTTCAGTAGAAAGCATTGCTCAAATCAGACACCAAGTGCCGTGCTAGGTGAGATAGTATAGGCCTACTTGAAGAAGTGCAATCAATAAAATTGTTAGGTCTTTTAATTGATGACAAGTTGAACTGGAATGACCACATTAGCAGTATGACCAAAATTAGCTAAGGTGAATTGGTACTGAGGAATTGAAGCCATACTGTTGTACATCGATTCTTTTAACAGCCTATTATGGGCTAGTATAACATTATTTGAACTATGGAATTAGTCTTTGGGGAAACTCATCAGTTCAGAATTTGAAAAGAGTGTTTGTCCTGCAAAAAAGATCAATAAGACTTATTGCGGGGCTAAATAAAAGGCAATTTTGTAAAAATTATTTCAAGAAATTCGGAGTACTTGCACATTGGTACAATACATACTTAAAGTATTGGGTTTTTTTAAAATTCAAGTGTGATCATGTCTTGTTAGTGATCACTCATCACTCATGTTAGTGATTCAGCTGTGTGATCGAATTATTTAATCACACGAGCTGCGTGGTCGTGTGACTTAGTTTATCTCACAAAATACAATAATAGAAAAAAATGTCACTATTTTATAAATAACGTCAACTCAAATAAAATATTTAGAAAACGATTTAGGTTATCAAATATAAAAATGAAAAGTATGCCTTAACCTGTAAAAATAAAACAATACAAACTTGTATTTCATGAACTTGGTACCCAGTAAATTTAACCTAAGTATTTTGTCTATATGAAACGACTTCACAGCAAACAAATTAAGTCAGAAAGTTATTTCAGAAAATACACCCTTACAATAAACTAATTTCTAAATCTAAAATGACAACTTCTGTCAATGGTCTATTTAAAGTTCAACTAAAATGCTAAAGAGTGCAGCACTTGACAGAACTGGTGCGGAACCTTTCACTCCAATAAGATTCAATACTTGATTAAACAGCGCATTCTAGTTACAAAAATAACAGATAGTAGCTGAATAATACAGTTATAAGTCCTCAGATGGCAGAACTTTACATAACTAATCAAAAATCGAGTATGAAAATTTTACAGTGACTAGAGAAAATTTTACAGTGACTAGATAGAGACAGTGTGGCCACATGAAAGCGGCCGCCATGTTTTTCCTAAAAGTAATGTTATCTTCCATAAAGTATAATGTAATTTATTTTCATTATATTTATAAAACCTTCTGTTTTATTTCATAAAGGCCTCGTAAACAACTTTTTAAATGTTAAAAAGTAGTTAGAAAGCAGATAAGTTGTTTAAAATGAAATAACCTATAAAAAATAATGATTTAGCCTACTATCACATTTTTTACTAGCCTATGCCGATAGTTGAGTAGCCTACTGACGTTAATTACAAACTAATAAAGCTATATCAAAACAAGTTGCACTATTATTTTCTTTGTTCAATTCTACGTTAAAAAAAAACATATTTTGCAATTCAATTACATTATTTATGCGGTTTATTTGAATAAAAGTCAAGGTTTTGTATTATTTTCAATGAAAAAAATTTTCAATAATTTGTAGCTATCTGAAAAAGTATTTTACTGGTCATAATGAAATTTTTTTAATTAAATTTAATTCTCAACTTATGTAACAAATTCACCATAAATTTTAAACAACAACTTTGTTGCTTAAAATTCCCTAGAGTTAAAGTTTTGTGGCAAGCTAATTATGAAATTTGTTTTTACTGATTTTAGGTTTCAATTCAGTTTGAAAAGCAAAATCTTAAAAATGATTTTCTTAAAGCTAAATTTGAAATTTTTCCTAACTTAATGAATAAATTAAAATATCAAAAATTCAAAGTAAAACAAAACGAAAAATAAAACAACGAATAGGCCTAAATCAAAATGTAAAATTATTATCCTGTTGTTAATTAGCCTTTTTTTATCAATGAATAAATTTTACAAATTAAATATTTTCAAAGTTACACTTTCTTATTTTTACAAAATGCATTTATTTCCATCAGATTTTTTTAAAAATAAGTGAAGCAATTAAAACTTTCCTAACTAACTCATTTATTTCTATTTCAATTGAAAGCTAATAATAAAATTAATGTCTCTAACAACAATTTAACATCGACATTACAATTCTTTGATTTTGAGGTTAGGCAATTCAAGATTTTCAAGTTTAAGTTATTCAAAGCCAAAAAACACGTTTCATTATTAATTTCCCTCATTATTTCAGTTAGGCCTACTTATTAATGTGATTCTTGCCTTAGATTGTACCTTCACCAAGACTAAAAGAAAGAAAAAATAACGATGACAATTTAATTTGAAAACTATAAACAAACGTAGTGCTAACACGGACGAAATTATAGGTTTGGGCCAAAAACATTTCTTAAAATTGCGTAATACTAATATTTATTGCATTTATCTTTTATATTGATAAAAAAGGATTAGCTTATGTTATGAACTTTTTAAAATGATGTAAATAAGACTTTTGGTATGTACCAGGGTGGGATAACTAATATAGGGAAACGTGTTCCATGTTACAGTTTCAATTTTTAGTCCACTACAATTCCACCAGAAGCGTTGGTATCGCACAAACTGTGGATGACGTCATAAGAAAACGTTTATTTTTTTAAATAAAAGTAATGCAAGAATAGCGGACACTGTTTTATTATAATTGAATTATGGATAAAATTAAAGTTTGTTACGTGAAAGGATGTTTGAATTCGCAAATTAATGAGACAGGAAGAAATTTTTTTGCGTTACCAAACAAAACTAAACGAAATCCGACACTGTAAGTATGGTTTGAATACAATAATTAATCTTTATAACCTTTATTCTAGGCTTTGTTAAAACAGTATTAAATGGAAGTACAAATGGCCTATAATTACCAACTAGATTGTGTAATGACAAATAAAAATTCTAAGGCCTAGGCTAGACTTATTTTAAGTATTTTTTTTAAATAGGCTATTTTAAGTATTTGAGAATTAACGGTTAGCAAAGTGGAATGATTTTGTAAGAAATGGGTAGAGTAAAATTGTGCTATGTTAAAGGGTGCTTAAATGCTCAAACTAATAACAGAAGAAGCACTTTTTTCAATTTCCCATTGCAAAGTAAAAGAAATCGGTCACTGTAAGTATGATTTGTATACTAATAGCACAGGAATTAATTTGTATAGACCTAGCATTTTAATCTAGGCTGTGTTAAAAAGTACAGTATTTTTACATTTTAGACTACCCTATAATGCCACATTACTACAATAATGTAAATTGATTATTTAAATGTAAGTTCAAACGACTTGTAATAATTAGGCTACCTTCAGGTATTAATATAAACTTATTCTTGTTTTAATAACCATAACAGTGGATAATCTCTAAATATAATAGCCTAGGGCCTATGTAGGTCTACCTATAATTTTAGCACCAGGTTGATACTTACATGTTTTAGATAAGGCCAAAATAGCCTATGTACCTATAATTTTAGCACCAGGTTGGTACTTACCTACATGTTTTAGATAAGGATAATTTATGGTTATGTTGTCTGAGTGTTACATTATTGGGTGCAAGTTTACTATTCGACCCTAGGCTAACCTATGGAAACGTAAATACAAGAATAGGCCTACTGATTTTTAAAAAAACCTGAAAGGTTCCAACCTATGAGTATTTAGTCACAGTATGTTTACCTGTATCCAACATTTAACAGTAGAATGTAAAACAACGTCGTTGTCTGCAAACATAGGCCACAACTTTACTATTCAACTCTAGGATAAACTATGGCAACAGAGATGCAAAAATAATAATACAAAAAATACCAAAAAGGTTTTAACCTTACCTATTTAGTCACATTATGTTTATCTGTATTCAACATTTAACAGTAGAATGTAAAACAACGTCGTTGTCTGCAAAAATATTAGGCTATAGTCGAATAGTAAAGTTACGCGAAAAAATATTATACTAGGGTCGAATAGTAAACTTACGCCCATTATTGTTATAGATGATGCCTTATACTTGATGCACATATATACAAGTTGTAGAGTATACAAGATACACTATAATAAATAGCATTGTCTTTTCATATGACAATAGAAAAATATATATTTGTATGTAGAATATACACTGTAAAGGTTATAATGATACCTACAGAAAGATTGTAGGGTCAATCCATATGAAATGAACACATGAAGTATTTGTTTTCAACCTGACCTCTTCAGAACTTCATGAAATGTTTTAGTACACTAGTTATTCTAGTCCATAAAGTAGGGTTATTTCCAAAATTTAAATTTTTTTGTCAAGTATATTTTGAGATATAAAATTACAAAGTTTGGGAAAAAACGCTAATTTTGGTAAACGTCAATACCTTTAAATTGGATTTTCTCAGCTCTTAATTGAGATAGAATGTTTTAATTTAAGAAGATATATTTAGCCTACTCAATTTTGTTTATTTAGGCTTATAGAATATAAACCAGCAGTTTCAGCTACAGCTACTGATTGTTCTAAACATTGTGTTTTTGGTTATGCTATGTATAAAATAAAGGCTCAAATTTACTATACGAATGTACACCATATTGCGGCAGAGTTGATGTATACACAAGAAAATGCTCTAGTACGTAATTGTAATGTTCAAATCTATTTCTAAAAGTCTTAAGTTATTAAAAGTTCTAAGTCTTAAAATATGATTTAAAAACAAGTTTTACTTAATTTATATCCTAACAATAAAATAATGAAAAAGCATTAGCCCAATTTATATTGTAGGTAGGCTAATTAAATAGCCTACCGTACCGCTAAATAAAAAATATACAACATGTATGAAAAGTGTATTAACTAAACGAAATTTGAACGGAATATCTCTATATACTATTTTATTTTATTTTAGATGTCAACAATGGATTTCGTTTACTCAGAACAACTCCATTAATCTGGAAGCGAAACGTCCATTTGGCTATATTTGTGACCAGCATTTCAAAAATGAAGATTTTTTGGATGAGACAAGGCAGACGTTACACTGCGGAGCCATTCTATCCTTATTGCCACCCTTGACTACTGTACAGCATCTATCTTGGCAATCCTATCTTCACCATTTACGATCTTCCTCATCTGCTCAAATCTACAAGAAATATGTTGCTGAAGCACGTGAAATGTAGAGTTACTTCAGGTAAGGACAAAGTTGTGGTGTCTTATATTTTATTGCAGTATTTGAAGTATAGTATGTGTATAAAATTATGTAATTATAAACAAATTTGTTAAAGCATCCCGGGTTCAATTATGTCACCACCTTCTCTTGGCCTTTATTTCATCCAATCAAGTTTTCTATATACACATGGATTGTTTTTTAATTTCAAATAGGCTGTATTTTTTTTTTTTAATTTATAATATGTTGTTCTGAATATTTTAATAATTATAATTCTGTGTTTATTTCATTTTAAAATTGCTGGAAATATAGTTTTATGTACAGTTTATTCTGTAATTTAGCCAGCATTTTACATTAGCCAGCAACAGAACCTTAGGCTATAACATTTTACTATTTAATTGTGTATAATTGTGTTACATTTGACTTTAGGCTTGGCCTAATTTATGAATTCAATATAGCCTAACAAAAAACAAAAACAAATTGTTCAACTCACTATAATTAAAGCATGGTTATACAATAATTTGTTATTTCTGAGCAAAAAGTCCCATGGTTAACAATAATTGCAATTTTATTTCATTTTAAAATTTATGACATACATGTACAAAAAATCATTTTGCTAGAAGCCCTACTGGAGTTAAGTTTACTTTCAGAACTAATATAAAAAATATTAATGTAGCACATATAAATCAATAATTTTTACATTGTCTGTATTTTTCACTAATTACAGGTAGTCTGGACTTTGATGGAGTTGGCAGATGAGATGACATTAGAACTGCATACGATTTGGATAAATATTCAGCAGAGTTCCGTATGCTACATAAGCTGAAAGATTCTCATTTGGAGCCTATAGGAACCCAAAAAATGAAAGTCGCCAAAGCAGCTCAGGTTTTAAGTCACTCTGTAGCATCTACTATTATGTATGCAGTTCGACTTGGTAAGTTAGTTATAATTATTTAGGTTTTTGTATGTTAAACATGTGTAAGAGAAAGTATATATTATAATGAATTGATTAATTTTATTTTTTGCGACAGAATTTTCTATTATTACAGTAAGACCTCGATAGTTCGGCATCAATCATCTTGAAAATTTGCACTCGTTAAAAATATCAGTTTTTGTAATCATTGAGTGATTTAAGCCCGGTCTACACTGTCAGATGGCTCCGCATCCGTTAAAAACAGTGTGTAAAAATCTACTGCTCAATAAACTTGTCCAAAACAAACATTTCAATCAAAATTTCTCTTAAAAATAGAACCGATTCAAAACAATGTGCTCTCATTGTTTAAAATTATTTTAAACCTTTAAAATTATTTTAAAGGCTAGATATGTCTTATAAAAAATTAATCAGGTTATTATAGGAAAAATATTTCATCATCTTGAAGCATGGTGCTATGATCAAAATTATAACATCAGCGAGTCACTCGCACGATATTTATGTACAAAATGATTTTGTTTTAGGCTTTTAAAATTTATTAGTTAGCGGCAATTTCTCTACGTAGTTAATGTTACGTTGTTTCAACGTGTAATTTACCTGTTCATATACAGTACATGTGCGTTTATTTATAGTTTATTCCCTGTCTAAACCATTTTAAAGGAAGACCTCGATAATCTGGCATTGTCGATAATCCGGCATCACCGGATTCCCGAGGGTGCCGGATTGTCGAGGTCTTACTGTATTAGTTTTATTTTGCAATAATTTTTTCACTTGTAATGTAGTTAGAATTTTCTAGTTAAGAAAGTAGTCAAACTATTTATAAAAGCAAGGCTATCTATATCTAAAATTCAAATAAATATGGCCATATATATAATTCAAACTACAGTAGAGTCCCGGTTATCCGCCATAAACGGGCCGGTGGAAGGGCGGATAAGCTAAAATGGCGGATAATAGGGAGGGTTGAACAAATAATAGACGTTTTACACCATTAATACTTTTTATTGTAAATTTAATGAGTAAATACGATATTTTGCAGTAATACTATATAATAGAAAAGAAAAATAATGGAATACAGTTATTTTCAATGAAATTACGAAATTGAATGACAAGATTGTTAGGATAAATACAGTAAAGGCACAATATAATACTGTACATAAAAAGTCCCGAAACTAATTACAGTTCGAATAAATTTAATGCAGAATTATCTGTACAAACAGAAAATTCAGATCAAGATTAAATAACACAACATAAACTACTGTACTTTCACCATATCATACTCAAAAACTTAATGTTAACGAATAACCTCACTGCACGCACTAAACACTTAGAGAGACACAGTTGTTTACAAAACGAGTTCGTACGAGCTGACAGTAAGCGGGTCGGGCCAGTGGTAGTGGGGGAATTCTCATGGTACAGTCAGACACAGAGCACGTACACTAACACCCGCAAGCTATCGCAGTCACGTACGCTCACTGACGCTTGCAAGTTATCGCAGACACGTACCGCTACAATCACTGTCGCCTACATTTAAATTAAATAAGTGCCGCTGGTGTGGCGGTTAACACGGAATGGCTGATAACCGAATGGCGAATAACCGGGACTCTACTGTATTATTAAGTATGACATATACAGGCAATAAACAATGTCAAGATTAAGATACAAACACTACGTTCAAGGTATTGAAACATTTTAAGTCATGAGAAATCATAAAAGGGGTTAATTTTTATGTATATATTGAAACATAAGATTCTGTTTTTTTTTTTTTTTTAAAGAACGGTGAAATGTAAGAGTCACAAAATTTGTTAAATAGCCTAGAAGATAACATTGCACTTTCTAACTATCAAATTTTAATGAATGCAAACTAAAGGTTTATTTACAACTCAGGAAGGCGACTTAGTTCCTTATATTTATTCAAAGCCAAATTGTCACATCATTCTACTTTTTTATCATTTTGTTAAATTAAGCTTCTAACAACATTTTACATTATGTAATACCTTGTTTGAAAAAATTCTAATTGGCTGGTATGTTTGTTACAGGTTCTCTACCGTCATCGGCTCCTATAAACCTTTCAAGAAAATTTAATGTGAATATTATTGATTATATATCTAGGTGATATAATGTTTTAATAAATTTATATTATCTAAAAAAATGTTATTATTTGTTTACTATCCTTCTAGTGAGTGCTTTCTTTACTGACAACAAAAATAATGCATTCTCTTTTATTTTTATAAAGACAAAATTATGATTAAAAATGTCTAAAACCATTATTAATTAAAACCATTGTGCATCCACTTAATTTGAGTGTACTAACAAATAAGATTTCTTTATCTACAAGTGGTCAAATATATTTCAATAATACTTTTACCAAAGCTATTTTCAAATAATAATATGTTAATTTATAAGTGTTATAAATTTAAATAAATATTACATTATTTTAATTTTTACAGCCTAATATTATGTGATTACTTTTGAAATTAAGTATTTTTCTTAGATTACTACTGTGTTTTAAATTATAGACAAAATGTATTATTAAATGACAATTTATTCTAGAGTCATTTAATAAACTTTTGTTTAACAAAATAAATTTCACAGTTAGTAGCCAAAGAATAATGCTTAAATATGCAAAAGTAATGATTTAATAGTAGGCCTATAAATTATAATTATATACTACAATACCGGTTAAAATAGATACAACGTACTACGTTTAGTAAAACTTTGTTTGTTAGTCCACTACATTTCCACCAGAAGCGCTGAAGATAGTTTCAACTTATAACATTGAGTTGCCTATCTCCTCTTGGTAATATTATCTCTGGTATGTACTTACTTCTGAAATATGCGCGCTGAAACGATTCCGTAGAGTGGCGGGAGTAGCCTAATCTGCTGTCATTTCCTTATTAATTTGGTGCAATATCACATACTTCAACACAAATCGCTTTAAAATAACTATTACGTTTATTTTAAAGTAAAAACTAACAAATATCTGTTAAAAAATCTGTAAAATCGCTTTTACAATATGTGAACGTGAATGATTGTAATGTAAACAGATACGA
Organism: Philaenus spumarius; assembly: GCA_018207615.1. NCBI lineage: Eukaryota > Metazoa > Arthropoda > Insecta > Hemiptera > Aphrophoridae > Philaenus > Philaenus spumarius. The sequence continues at coordinate 15,282 of JAGFPH010019073.1, forward strand.
ATTTAGGAAAAACATGGCTGCCGACATCTTGACCAATAGGAAACAAGACCTCATGTGGCCACACTGTCTCTATCTAGTCACTGTAGAAAATTTTACAGTGACTAGATAGAGACAGTGTGGCCACATGAAAGCGGCCGCCATGTTTTTCCTAAAAGTAATGATATCTGCCATAAAGTATAATGTAATTTATTTTCAAAATATTTATAAAACCTTTTGTTTTATTTCATAAAGGCCTCGTAAACAACTTTTTAAATGTTAAAAAGTAGTTAAAAACAGATAAGTTGTTTAAAATGAAATAACCTATAAAAAATAATGATTTAGCCTACTATCACATTTTTTACTAGCCTATGCCGATAGTTGAGTAGCCTAC
>JAGFPH010019074.1:0-15649 GCA_018207615.1 Philaenus spumarius
CATACTGTACAAATCAAGACAAGTAGGCTACCGTACACAAATTGAAGATCTTCAACAATGCTACGAGAGTTGCCTAAAACTTCACAGAGGGCATATAGAACATTTAAAACTATTACAACTTCAGTACTGTTTATTTTGACACATACTGTACAAATCAAGACAAGTAGGCTACCTTATACAAATAAAATAAATTATTAAATAAAACTACTCCCAAAATATAATTCATTTTTACAAATTTAAAACAACTATAAACAATGTACAAATCATAAAGTCGTAATTTACAATTTCAGACAGTAAAATTAACCTATAACATTTCTGGTCAATTACAACCATGGATAAAAGAAACTCAAATTCTACTGCATATTCCTAAACTTTTAATCAGCAAATAAGGGCAAATGAGAGCTAATTTTTTACTGACACAGGCTGTATAATGAGTCCCTCACATTTAATATATATTTTTTAAACAGACTGTTTTCATTTCTTTATTATTTTATCAGTTTTATTAGCCATTTGATAATGGATAGTAATTTCAGGATTTATGTTTTGTAGACTATAAATTGAATAATTATTTTATATTTGCTTCGAACCAATAAAAATTCTGCGAATAAGCCCAGAGGAGTTAGTTTTTCTGATTATATTGAATTTTACTTTTATACTACTAAAAATTGATTTAACTTTATTCACTAGCATGCGGCACATATATTTTGTACGGTTCATTACCACATAAAAACATAAGAACAAGGACTCTACCAACAGACCGGGAGAATTGGTATGAACCATGCCACAGACCACGAATTCGATCGGGTTAATTTGAGTTATAATACTATAAAAACCATTACTGTACATATACATAGGGCGCACAGGCGACATATACATGGGATAGTCTGTCTATAATAAAAAATATGATTTGAATTTCGTCATAGATTTGCTTATTTGTGCTGAGGTAAATGAAATAGTCAAGTTTCTCAAACAGAAGTTATTATTATATACATTCTTCTAAATTATGTTTACCAAATTAAAATAAATTTAAAACTAAATGTCCCTTGATGATTATGTTTAACTAGTTTTACTAAATTAAAAAAAATTAATAAAAAACCTGAAACAAATGTGTCTCTTGTAGCTTAACTTTTAATTAACTTAACACTATCAAAACAAATATCACCTATCAACAAATCCAGATACAAAGTGTCTGCGTGACATTTTCCTACAGACCGATGTGAAAAGAAGAAAGCCAATAAAATAGCGCATTATATACTTTAGAACCGTTAAAGAAATACACTGAAGAAGTCACTGGTGCAAGAGTTGAGCCATTGGTCCATATATTTGGACAATGTTTACCATAGTGTTAAGGTTAAACATGAAATTAATAACCGTATTTTATTTATTTCAGGCAACGATCCAACAAATCCAGCCCGTTACCACCCTTTCTACATCACGGACAACAGCGAAGGAGGGTTTGGACAGAAATCAGAAAAAGAACAACAGAGGCAAAGAGTTTTTGCAGGTGTTAACTACGATTCAGAGGGATATCCATATCCGACTTCGGGTTAGTTTCCATTTAAAAATATATTATGTACATTTAACACTACATATTAATAATTATTTACTTTGTGTGAAATTCTGTACGCACACTCATAACACAGATTTTGGGGTGATAATTTGTTGGTGATCTTTACAGCAATAACAACACTCAATCCATGTTTCAACAGGAAATAATGAAACATCTTATAATTTCTAAAAATAAAAACAAAATACAGAACACAATTCTTACAAAATATGTTTCTTTGTCAATGACAAATTCATCAACTTCAGTGACACATGATTATGAGTTACAACTAAATTATAACTGTTTTAAAATTATAAATTTATAAATTATAAACGTATTTTGTGAGAATTGTGTCCTGTATTTTATTTTTACTTTTAGAAATAATATTTCTCACGAGTCAAGCTCGATTAAATTTATCTTATAATTGCGAGCCATAACCATAAGTAAAACCTTGGCTAGGACCAATTACAATACTTTGCACCGCTCTTCCTCTAGATTCACACAAAACATCATCAGGACCGGATCTACATATTTTGCGCCTATGGGCCTCCCAAAATTGCCGCCCTCCCCACAATTAACACTAGAAGTCTTAATGCTAACGTTTTTCTGAAGTCAAGCCATTTCGGTGCGTGTGCAAGCATAATTTCAAAAATTCACCAAATATAGTAATTATAAACAAATCTAAAAGTGTTCAGTAGCTTTTTTGTAGATAAAGGTTCAAAGAATTTATATATGCCAGTAAAAAAAATGGTTGATGTAAAATTTACAAAGTTATTAGCTCAAGAAATAAAAATGTTTAGTAACGAAAGGAAAAAGTTCAACTTTAGGCCTACATTAAAAGTAGTAAACATTTTTTGTATTTTTTTCGTAAATGTAAAAATTTCGTAATTTAGTCCTGAATAGAACTGTATAAAAATAATTATCAATTTCAAATTTCTTATTTTGAAAACACCAGTTCAAAGACTCCCAATAAAACTAGGCCTAGTATGAATCGTAATTTAGGAATATATTCCTTGCCCAAATATGAAATATTATTATAAAAGAATTGAACTGTATACTTGTAAATTATTATTTCATAAAACTATTTGACTTAGTTTAACTTGAATCACAAAATTAGATCAAACGAATTGAACTTCTCACGGACACATCAAAAACGACGTTCTGTGTGAAAAACCGTTGGAAGTGCTACTTCGGGAGCCTGAGAAAGTCGAGTTTTGAATTTCCCATTTGTCAGTATTTCTCAGAACTGTACGAACAAACCCGTTAGGGTAAATATAGTTTGCTTTGCACCAAACGAAAGATTGAACTTTTGTTTATAAATAGATATAAAAAAGTCTATTGAAATAATTTGAATTATAAGAGATATCTCAAACTCAAAATGTACTGTTTTATTCGTTGAAATTTTTCCATTTGCAAAGGTTTACAGACAATTCCATATCTTTGGAACTATGCAAGTGACGTTTGATTGGATGGCAGTTTTAGATAGTTAAAATCTTTACGAATCCAAAGGTATCTCTATATTATTGTCAAAATATCCCGGTCGAGCACCATTGAGCTTTAAACCCGGTTTACACGCTACGATAAATCGTAACAATTTATCGTTACAATAAATCAAAAGTGTGAGTACTGTTTACATGCAACAATTTCTTGTCCAATCTTCATTGACGAATATTTATCTTTTGATATTTCTTTCTTATAAACCGTACGCAATGCATTAATTTTTTTAACAACAGTGTTTCTGTCTGCCAACAGATCAAACTCATTGTATTTTTGAACGAGCGCTATGTGCGCAAGGTCTTTTTTATTCCTGTAAGAGTATTCTTTGCTCTTAATGAGCCACAAGCAGGTAAAACTCCGATATAGTGCAATAAATTCAGTCAAGAACTCTCGAGTAGTTTGAGCTTTCTTACTATCAATTGAATAAAAACAACACAAGGTAAAAAAAAAACAAACAAAAACACGTAAAACGGAATCAATGAACTAGTGCCACAACCTTTTCGGTTGTAATATATGTAGTTTGAATTACAAACAAATAAATGTTTCATCTTTAGAGAAATATTATACTCCATTTTTATTAATATTTCTGCAAGATTACACAAACAGGAGGTGAGGGAGCTATGTCTAATTTTACTTTTACAAATTTAATTACGTTATTACGTAATTTTTACAAGGTAAAATTCAGAAGTGGTTTTGCAAAATAATAAAAGACACATCAATTTCAAATCACGTATTTCAAGTTTATTATACATTATACAGTTTAAACAATTATGTCCATCCATGTTGAGTTTGAAAACACTTTTATTTAAAACACACTACACTACTATAGGCTACTACGTTTAAAACTTTAAAAACAAAAGTACAGTAAATCAGTTTTAAACTGAACGAATCGCACTGAAGAGTTGTGCTGCAGCACAAGAACAGTGAAAAAGTGGTGATAGTGAAACGAAAACAACAATAAGACTGAGCTGAACGAATGACAAGACAGACAACTGTGATTTCTCGCCTTTCTCGGTATTACCCGAAGGCACGAAGTTTATTGATTCACCGCCGAACGGAGCCGAGGATGCACGAAGCAGTGGCCTCATCTCTCTCACACACTCACAAACACGTCAGTGTACAGGCATACATTTAGTTTGAGTTAAACGAATAACTTGGCATTAGCTCATTCATGACTACATCTATGTCTCATACGCATCCTGTTGTAAAATGGAGTTTTAGTTTTGTTCTAAAACATAATACAGTATATTATTTCCCAAATTCCAGTTTTTTGCCGTTTTGCCGCTCCTAAAAATTTGCCGCTATGGGCACGGGCCCACTTTGCCCCATGCTAAATCCGGCCCTGAACATCATAAAAAAGAGCTAAGTTTTTACAGGAAGAATTAACATACATCACGGCATGTTAGTCGGTAACAAACAGGGGGAGGGGGTATTCCAGGAGACTGTTTGGATATAAAAGTGAAAGAAAAATCTGTCTCTCCTGACTACATTTACTACTTTACTCTGCGATTATTAATATAATATATTTAACATGATTTAGAAATGTGAAAATCACTTAATTAATATTTATAATATTAAAACCCAAACATTAGATACATAGTTTATTTGGACATTTTCATCATTTTATCGATACAAGTAATATTGCTATTTTTAGAGAATACAGATTTACTTTATTTCTGTCAAGTTATACTCTAATTCCATTGAAATAAGTGCCAGTCTGGTGAGAGTTTGGGCCTTCGGCTAAAATCAAAATTTGATTTGCTCCTCAGACTCCCAACTTGATTCTTCTTCAGTATCATTATCTTGCTCTCTCCCCCTTCGGCTACTTCCACTTTTGTTTTAACTTTTCATCTTGTTCCCACCTTTTTCTCCATGTAGCAGCACCACTCATTTTGTAGAATCAATAAAAGAAATCAGACTAAAACACTAATAACAAAAACCAAAAATTAAAAAGTAAACATTGGAACTCCTACTCTAGAAGAGTAATCAAACAATATGTCTTGACTGTAAGCAACATGTGACACTGTCGGGCTGATCAGTCGTCAGTACATGTCGTGATCAGTGTTGCCAATGAAATTTGGAGATATTACCTTTTACCTAATTAACCCTTAAGTACTGGCGCGGGGTGTTTTAAAACCCCCAGGGTGGTAAATTTCGTTCTGGTAGCTGAAGTGAGTTGGCAGCAGTGCTGTGCGCCCTAGTACCTTCAAGTTCCATCCCCCCACTCCTGCCAAACCAGTTTTCGTCAGTTTATCGCATTCCGTTGTGGGTGGAACTTGCCTTAGGGTGCGGATTGACCCCCGCGCCAGTAGTTGTGTTTCGTGACGGCTGTGATTTTTACATTGATTTAATTATCATTGGAAAGTGAAGTTTAGTTTATTTTTTAATTTGTATTGTGTTTTAATAGTAGTAAATATGGATGATGAAGAACTAAACGAAGCCAGAATTAGGCAATATCTTTTGGAGGACATGAGTGAAGGTGAAAACCTTTGTGGACCGGATGAATCAGATCACGACGAAGAGGACCATGTCAGTGCTTCTGACCACGACACTAATACAACTTTTGATGACTCTGATGCCGATCCCGATTTCGTGCCAAGTGATAGTGAACTTTCAGAGAAATCTGGTGAAGATGATCTAGTTGATGATGTAGTTGAGATAGTTCAAAATGAGACTGCAGTTCCTACAGCAGGCAATCGTATTGTTTTGAACACTACTGATGAAACAATAGAGGCAGTTGTAGGCGGGCTTGGTATTGTAGATATTGAGCAATTGAATGAAGAGCTAGTTGATGATGTGGACATTGAGACTGCAGTTCCTATAGCAGGTGATGGTATTATTTTGAATACGATTGTTGAAACAATAGAGGCAGTTGTAGGAGGGCTTGGTGGACAGGAAGACACTTCAGTAAGTACTAGAAATAGAAATACTTTTCTTAGTAAGGACAAGCTTGTACGTTGGAAAAAGAATTCTGAACCACGTAACATTCGCACGAGAAGTGTGAACCTTGTGAGAACTCTTCCAGGGCCAACTAACAATGCAAAACAAGCAAAAACGCCTCTGGAGTGTTTTGAGATTTTTGTTAGTGATGAAATTGTGAATATAATTACGGAAAACACTAATATTTTTATAAATGCCATATCAGGTAATTTTCAAAGAGAAAGAGCCTGCCGCTTGACGGACACAACGGAAATCAAAGCCTTTTTAGGATTGCTAATTTTAGCAGGTTCATTTCGTTCAGGTCATCAAAATCTTGAAGAATTGTTTAGTAAGGATGGATTTGGAATGGAAATCTTCTATGGAACCATGAGCTTAGATAGATTGTCCTTTTTGTTGCGAACTATTCGCTTTGATGACATCAGTACTAGGGAAGAACGACGTGCTCATGACAAATTTGCTGCCTTCAGGGAGGTATTTGCAATATTTGTTCTCAACTGTGAGAAAGGTTTCTCCCTTAGTTCTTCAACCACTATTGATGAACAACTCGTTCCTTTTAGAGGAAAATGCTCGTTTCGTCAATATATGAAGAGCAAACCTGCCAAGTATGGCATCAAGATATTTACACTTACTGATGCCAAAATGTTTTATGTTAAAACTATGGAAGTATATCTCGGAGCGCAACCAGAAGGTAGTCAATTCATTGTTTCTAACAAGCCTTATGATGTTGTTTTGCGTCTCGTCAAATCCATTGAGGGCAAAGGACGAAATGTTACAGCCGACAACTGGTTTTCCAGTTATCCTCTAGTACACAAGTTGTTGTTGAAGAATACATCCTATGTTTGCACAATAAAAAGAGACAAAGGAGAGTTGCCACGTGAGTTCACGCAAAAAAAGAGGGAACCCAAAACTAGTATTTTTGGTTTTCAGGATAATGTGACTATAGTGTCGTATGCACCAAAAGAAAACCACAGTGTTGTCCTGATCTCCAGTATGCATCATGACAACACAATCGACCCTGCAAGTGGAAACGAACAAAAACCTGAAATAGTAATGTACTACAATAGCACAAAGTCAGGTGTTGACGTCATTGACGAAAAATGTGGGACATACTCTACCTCAAGAAGATGCAGAAGATGGCCGCTAGTACTGTTTTACAGACTATTAGATATCGCGGGGATCAATGCTCAAGTGATTTTTACCTGCAACAACCCTGATATAACTAATCCAAGAAGACTATTCTTGAAAGATATTGGATTAGCGATGGTGAAACCACAGGCTGTAAAGAGATCCTCCCTAATGAATATCCCTAAACAAATCCGACAGTCGGCAAAGAAGATTGGTAACGTTATGGAAGAAGCTGCCAACAGACCGATTGTAAGAGGGAAGAAGACAAGATGCATCGTTTGCCCAAGAAATAGAGACATCAAAACAACAAATTCTTGTGTCAAATGCAACAAGCCGATGTGTCTGAAACACATGCAAACTGTGTGTCAAGAGTGCTTGGAGCCCCAAGATGATTCGGAGTAATTATTAACTTGATGGACTTGATACCCCAAAACTTGTTTTTTGTTACCAAAAATTACAGGGTTCATTGTGTTTTACTTATTACTATATTTTATTTTATTTTTATTTTATACTTTTATGTAATTTTCTAACATATTATTCAGTTTGTACAAATTAAAATGTAAAAAAAAATATATATGGCGTGGTTTTTTTATTTTCTCACCCAAATTTACCATATTTTAGTGAAATTTAAATTGTCTAACTTTAGGTCCAAAAAATAAGCAATCTATTGTCAAAATACCAATAATATTATTTTTTCCCCATGTTTTCATTGCTCATTTACAAGAATATAAGGTTTAAAACCTTTTAAATTTAAATTTAAATTTTTCATGCAAATTTAAAAAAACCCTTACATTTTTAACCAAAATTGTCAAAGGTTTATAACAAATTATATCAAATATTTAAATTTGTATACAACCACTTGTAAGTGATGTATAATAGTTAAAAACATTCAAAACTCTGTGAAAACCGAAGAAATTGCGACAAAATATGTTTCATAATTTTATTAAAAAAAATTAAATATGGGGGTTTTGCAGACCCCCACGCCAGTAGCAGTGTCTCAAAAAACCGCGCCAGTACTTAAGGGTTAAAAAAAAGCCCTCAAAATGCCTGTCTACTGTCCGTAGCTAATATTGAAATCTACAATTTTATTTTTGTTTTCTGAAGAATCATGAGGGCCTGACCTGGCTAGACCGGCACCGAGTGGCACCTATATCTTAGAGTGGCACATGGAATTTGCTTAGTATTATCAGTATAATTAAAAACCTAATAGCACATAGTAACCAGAATGTAAAGGCAGCTGCTCTTGAAACTCTACATACTTCTTTATTGATGTGCTACTACTTTATATGAAGTTCTTAAGCAAACACGTATGTATGGTTTTATCACGTTTGCTCCCGAAATACAACAATTTTTTCTTAAATATAGACCAGTCGGCACATATTTGTGCCACACGGTTTCTCACAATAGACCAGCGGCACATGTATGTGCCGGTCGGTGTCATTAAAATAGACCGGCGGCACAAATGTGTGCCACTGACTTCTCCTAACTTTTTGTTAATTGAAGGGGTGAGTGGATGAAGGGGCTATGTAACATTTTTTAATTTTTGGAGTTATTTGTGTGGATGAAGGGGGTATGTGCCTATCTAACCAGTGTGAGGTCAACAGAGCCTCTAAAGTTTGTAAAAAGCCATATACTCAGAGGAAGAAGGGGCTATGTACACTGCAAAGGGAAAAATCAAATGGAAGAAAGAGTTATGTAACACTTTGAAGAATGATTTCCAATGGAAGAGGAAGTCATGTACCACATGGCCCCTTCTTCCATTCATATTGTGTCACTTGAAGTAACATAGCCCCTTCATGCATTGAACAGCTGTTGTTTATGGAATCTTAGTGAACAGTGTGCTGATTAGTTCAATAATAAATTTCACGTTTTTATTGTTATTTGTCGATATACTTTGTAATGTTACTATTTTAAAATTACTATGTTACTATGTTAAAATTTTTGGCGTTATTATTTGTAATGTTAAGTTACTATTAAGGGTTACTTTTGGGGAATTTTCTCCTCTGAATTTCTAAAACCTCGGCCGTATTGAATTTTTTAAATAAAATTGTGATTTTTGTTGAAAAAGCCAAAAAAATAATTCTGACTACTATTTCGTCAATAATATCAATATTATGAAAAACTTATACCATATTTATCGATAAAATATAATTGGACACTGTATACGAAATTTTAAGTTTTTGCAAAATCTAAGATTTTAGTTTTTTCCCATTTTTGATATTTTAAAATTCGAAAAAAATATGTTCAATTTTTTTCCATAAAGTTGATAAAACGACGAAGAGAATGAGAACAAAATCAACTTTTTACAATAAAAACAATGCTTCACCGATTATTTTGAATTTGACCTCATATTTTTCAAAAAACTTAAAAATTGCAAAATCAAATTATTTTTTTTACGAAAAAATTTAGCTTATTTGTGTCATTGAAAGACACACTTTCTCCAAAAATTGTTTAAATTAAAGTATTTTTGACCGAGAAAAAAATTAATTTCGTAAAAATTTTATATCCATTTATCTCCAGACTTTGAGGTTATGCAAAAAAAAATTAAATTTAAAAGTTTCTTATTTTTTAATATTCTACAGTTTGGCACTAAGAAATTTTTTTTGGGGTCGATTAAAAAAGTTACCCCTTTTCACCCCTGCCATTTCAACCCTTATTATCTCTCACCCCTAATCGACTGTAGGAATTGTAGAGGGGTTGGTCCTGAGCCGGTTAAAATCATTTTCAGCTCGATTCAGAGCTCTTTCCATTTTTTTCTGAAATGAAGCTATTCCAGAGGTAATTTGATTGGACTATGAGGCAACTTTGGTTCTAAAATTTTGGGATACATGTAATCACAAAAGATGTTGAGAAGACAATATTTTGTACTTGGACAGAACAGCAGAGCTCCAAAGGAAGTTCAGAGATTTTCAGTTCATTATTGACTGTTTTTGAATTAGATGATGTATTCAAAGGCAAAGACCATTAAATTATTTGGTCAGACTCCTGTGGGGGCCAAAATAAAAACTTTTTGATTTTGTGCCTCCACCAGTATCTTTTGTGTAAAGGTTTCTTCAAAGTGATTGATCACAAATACCCCGAAGTAGGACATACTTTTCTGGATTCCGATCGGGCTTTAGGGAGGATAGAAAAGATTTTAAGAAAACACGAAACCCTGTATTCTCCAGACCAATACAGAAACATTATTGCACAAAGCGGAAAAAAGAATATGGTCATAGATATGACAAACCACTTCAGAAAGACTGATAGCTCGGACAAAGAAATGAAACTATTTTACAGAAAGAAAGATTGTTTGAACGAGCAGGTAAGGTTTAGAGATGGTGCAAAACGGTTTAGGATTGACAATTATGGTTTCTATATGTATAAGGAAACTTATGATTATTACACTCCATTCAAACAGGTCAATATAAATAAGGTTTTGAAGGGAACTCCTCATTTGGAAAATGTCTCAATTGCAAGGGAACCAAACAAGAAACGTCAGACAACACAAGAAAAAATTTATAACTTGATGGAACAACTGAAATACATCCCTGAAGAACACCAGTGGTTCTACCAAAATGTCATAACTACTAATGATGCATATGTACTACAAAGACAGTAATTTGTTTTAGCTCTGTAAGCTATTAAAAGATACATTTGTTGAGAAAAGTGCTAAATCAAAAATTATTGTGTAGTATAAGTTTCAAGTATTTTTTTATTAATCATTGATTATGATTCAATTAATTGTGTCCTTTAATTGTATATTACAAATTTGTGATATTTCTGTTTAATATTATTAAAGTTAATTCATGTTTACTCAGTACAACTCCTTTATTCATTTTAAAAGTGTTCAACCACTGTTAAACTTTAGTGGAAGAAGGAGCTATGTACATTGAAATATTAAAAAAATTATAATAAAAGGTCCATTTTAGGCAAAAGGATATTAAAATAAAATTGTATAACATCTATTAATATTTTGCAACACTTATTATTGTTTAAATATAAGTACATAAAAAGTTACAGCAAAAAAACTTTAAACCTTGTTATCTCAAAATTTACTTTTTGTTACATAGCCCCTACATCCACTCACCCCTTCAATTTATTTCAAAACGGAGTATGGTAAAGTTCTGAAACTTTGTATGCGGTCTGTAGAGATGTGTGGCACACCTGTGTGCCACTTGGTTTCTGGCTACATCAATGTATGCGGTAAAAATACAATGTTCAAAGTTGGTACCCCTGTTGTTTTTGTTTTCGTTACAGCTGACTCAAACAAACTGTTGTTGTTTTGCAAGTAAAGCTAACCTAAATGTACGACAAGTTATTTCATGGCGTTGACAAGTTACACATTTCACGTTGACATGTTATGTATGGTGCTTTGAAACATAAAACCATTTATGGAACGACGGCCTAAACGACTGCGTGTGACATTAGAGGGTAGTACTTAAATAGACAGAGCGTGATTCTGATGTTTGTTTCATTCATATACCTCCTAATTTTCAAGAAAACATCTGATTTATATGTGGTGCCAGCTGGTCTACATTAATAAAAACAACATTTTTAATTGCTGTAGACCGAGAGGCACATATATGTGCCACCAAAAAACGCTCTTTAAAGTCAAATAAATTACTGAATTTATATGTAATAACTCATTATTTGTGTTTTAAAAAACATAATTTTACCAATTTTTAACGTTGGTCTGTGGGTAGAGTGATACTCAGCTTGGATGGTACACTGGTTAAGTCTTTAGCATTTAGTGTGGTCATTGGATTCACTCTGCCCGGCACATATATGTGCCGCCCGGGAGCGAACGTGTTAAGAGATGGTAACAGGAGAAAAGACAGTTTAACAGTTTTATTACTACTGCATTGTCCAGTAACTTTCATTCTCACTATTTACAATATATACTCTTAAACTTTTGTTATCATTAATATTTTCATCATTACCTCTTAAGTAATGGTGCGCAACGACTTATCCTTCCTTAATGACTTGTAATCTAATGCTTTCTTGATTTTAATTATAATTTGGGAATGTAAGATCAAGAAAGCTGTTGGATGGACCAACTTTGATTTTGTTTCTGCCACCTGTTGCTTTATCAACTTGTTTAAAGTCTGTATTTCACTTAACAGCTGGGCGCTACTGTGAATGGACACATAAGACAATAGACCGTTCGGCAGAAACGGAAACATTTGAGGAATATTTTCAGACACTACGTTTGGTTTGTGACAATGGGGATCCTGCTTATTTGAACTGGACTGTACCTAAAGAGGCTCCAGATCTGCTGTACTATCAGGTATAAATATAAATACTTTCAGCATACTGGTGTTTAGGTTAGGTTACTATCAAGTATAACTTTCAGCATACTGGTGTTTAGGTTAGGTTAGGTTACTATCAGGTATAACTTTCAGCATACTGGTGTTTAGGTTAGGTTAGGTTACTATCAGGTATAACTTTAAGCATACTGGTTATATGCAAAATGCCCCCGGTGCACTGGGGGCATTTTGCATGGTCAGAAATGAGATCAGCGCCCCCAAAAACTCTAAAGTAGTAATTTTCGTGGACTTTCATTCATTTTTAGAGATTTCAACAAAATTATGCACTTTTAGATGCACTTTATGCACCCTTGATGCATTTCCACTTTCTCCCGAAACTGGTCATATGTAGACTTTTTTCCTGGTATTTTTCTGAACACGATGCAGAAAACTGCATCCAAATCGGAGCTGTAGGCAAAAATTTATTTATTTTTCAGTACTTTGCCTGGTCTATAGGTCCTATAGAATTTCCGAACTAATGATGGGATAGTCCACCTTTTTCATAAACAAAACCTATAGTCATTTTTTAGATGAAAAGATTTGTTTTATGAGCAATATTTGTACCAAATTTCTTGTTCCTAGGTGATATGGTTTTATGAGATATATAACAAACAATATCTATGGTTTTAGGGGTGATTTCAACCCTTAAAGGCCAAATATTTTAAAATCCTTTTTTTTTTGCGCCTCTAACGCCTATGAGCAATATTTATACCAAATTTCACGTTTCTAGGTGATATGGTTTTTGAGATATACAGGGTGGAACAAAGTTAGTGTTAAACTTTATATGTGAATAAAGTAGACACTAAATGTAGAATAACTGTTTATTTAAAAATTTCCTATTCGAAAAATTATGAACAACAGAGGAATATTTTAAAATTTTTCAAAATTTTGTACTTTTATAAACATAACCCTAATTTTCTCAGCATATAAGATCTAAAATTTATATTTTAATTACATATTCAAATTCCCCATATTTTCAATACAAATAAGTACGTAATTAATAATTTTGACTTAATTGTTTGTTTGAAATAACGGTTGAAAATTAAAAAAAGTAATTTTGATGAAATTATAAATTTTTTTAAACACTTATAAAAGTGTATCGATTTTATTTGAGAACATGGCAAATATTGTTAAAAACTTTGCTTTTTAAGTACCTAGCTTTAAAAAAAAGTGCTACACTTTGGGGTTTGGTTATAATTTAGTTGAAATAATAACGATTAAATGAAGAATAGTAAGAATTTTAATAAGAGTATTTAATAAAATTAATATAATTTTAATAGTAAGAATTTTAATAAGAAAGACACCTTACCTCATAAGAAGACGCTCGTTGAAAAAATGTTATTGTATAATATCATTCTACAGCACCCAGCGGCAAAATTCAATTCTCCTTGCATTATTTCTTGGCTCTAACCACTGAAATTTAGTAAAATGATAGGAATGGTAATTATTTTTTCTCAAAACTCAACATATTAGTGTGAGACGTGCCCATTTTGTTAGCAACTTGCCTACTGCTTATTTCTGGGCTTTCATTCACTCGGTCTAGGATATCTTCCTCGACAGCAATATTCTGTGCCGGACCTACCTCGTTTCGCCGTTTCTGAAATGAACCGCTTTCCACTAATCTTTGATGAAGCCTTGTAAAAACTTGAGAACTAGGAATTTTTCGTTCTCATAATGCTCTTATTAAAATTCTTACTATTCTTCAGTTAATCGTTATTATTTCAACTAAATTATAACTAAACCCCAAAGTGTAGCACATTTTTTTAAAGTTACTTAAATGGCAAAGTTTTTAACAATGTTTGCCATGTTCTCAAATAAAATCGATACAGTTTTATGAGTGTTTAAAAAAATTTATAATTTCATAAAAATTACTTTTTTAACTTTCAACCGTCATTTCAAACAAATAATTAAGTCAAAATTATTAATAATGTAGTTATTTTTATTGAAAATTTTATGGGGAATTCGAATATGTAATTATAATATCAATGCGATTTCTTATTTGCTGAGATAATTAGGGTTTTTTGATAAAAGTACCAAATTTCGAAAAATATCAAAAAATACCTCTGTTGTCCATAATTTTTTGAATAGGAAATTTTTAAATGAACAGTTTTACTACATTTAGTGTCTACTTTATCCACATAAAAAGTTTAACACTAACTTTGTTCCACCCTGTATAACAATGGTTTTAGGGGTGATTTCAACCCTTAGGCCAAATATTTTATAAATCCATTCTTACTGCGCCTCTAATGCCTATGAGCAATATTTGCACCATATTTCATGTTCCTAGGTGATGTGGTTTTTGAGATACTGTGATGAGTCAGTCAGTGGTATTTCGCTTTTATATATAGATTAAATAGTACAAGAACGGGTATTCAGGATAAAACGATGATGCTATTGTTTTATCAGTAAAAACTGCAATTGCATATGGTACGTTGGCAACAGTAGCAGTTTCTGTAAGATCACTGTTTCGTGCCAACAGTATCAGTTCATTTTAAGGTGCGACGAAACACAAAATAATTTCAGCGTACCTAGACCAATTGGTACACAACTAACACTGATTCAATTTCAAGAAGGTGAGGAAGCTATCTAAATCTAGCACATCCTCTGCCCCCACGAAGCCAATCCTCTGCATGTGTGACACCCAGATGCCGAAGCGCCTAAGTGGGCCTGGAAAGTACACACCAATGGTACCAATTTTGGCTACCAAACAGCTTGCCTCGAAACCATATAGCATGGGCCGTTAGACATAATATATAAACTAAAATAAATTGTTTTCAATGACAATAACTTTTTGATCCCATGCCGTAAAACTTGCCCTGTATAAGTTGAATAGAAAATATAAAAGTGCTTATATCTATGTAAGTATCTTGGCCAACCTTTTAAAAAAAACTAATTATTAAAAGCAATAATAAATAAACTTTTAATCAAGATAATTTATATACCAATAATTTTGTTTAAATCCTACAGGTCACATGTAATTCTTAAAACTTGTTTCTTGGTAAAGTCTTTCAAGTTTTGATGCAACTGCTGTTTCCAGAAATAGTTATAACAAATGGTTATAAGAACCATCCTTAAGTTTTATAAAGTATTAGTTCAAAACATGATCGAAATGAAGAAGTATAGATAAAAGTTCCATTTAAATATAATGTCAGAGGCTAGCATTACGTATTGATGAGTTTGCCAAAGTTCCATTTAAAATATAGTGTCACAGGCTAGCATTACGTATTGATGAGTTTGCCAAAGTTCCATTTAA
>JAGFPH010019075.1:0-15646 GCA_018207615.1 Philaenus spumarius
AAATAATTATGAGAAGAATTTACTAAATTCTAATCGAATTTATGTTTGACAGTGAAGTATGAAACAATTTCAAAGTAAAAGCATAAATTCGGTACTTTCGATTTCCCTCGACGCGCTTAGGATAGAAAACAAGAAAAGTGTTTGGGCAAAGAAACAAAAAAACATTAAAAACTTCGACGGCCTACGGTGAGTCGAAAGTTGAAATTGTATTAAAAACAAGTAGTGTTATAAAACAAATAAGAAAAGTTATTCTGTAACTGTAAATGTAATTCCCAAAACTAGTTTTGGAATGACAATATGAAAGTGAACAATATTTGTGATATTTAATCTATATATTTACAAGAATTGACTAAAACTTTGTACTGTTGCCAACCTTTTTTTGCATTGTCAAAATTAAATGTATTTGACTTATTCTGTTTGTATTGTATTTATGCTGTGTTAAGTTATCAATCATTCAAACGTAAATTCCTTAAAACCATCAGAATTTAAAATATTTGCAAATAGTTTTTCCGTGCCATGTTTAAAATAATTTCGTTTGATAATATGTTGGCCACAAGCAATACCAATGAATTATTTAATTAAAGCTTGGACAAATCTGTTGCTATTGTTCGAGTCATTAAATAATGAGCAATCAATTCAATTTCAAATATCAATTATATTGTTTTTAAAGGACTTTAACAATTCCTTATCCCGTAGGATTAACCTTAGGTTAATTGAAGACAAGATCACGCTTTATTCATGAATAGTCAGCTGATTTTATTAAAACGCATAAATATTTTTCAATATGTATTAATAGAACAGATGTTTCTCCACATTTAACTATTACAGAAATAATCACTTACAAATAATAATTATTATAAAATGAATTTTTGAATCGTACTTTGTACAGCTTATATAAGTAGAATATTGGGTACATCAGTATTTATCTTTAACATTTATTAAGTTTCTTATATGCTGGTTCTTATTGGAATTTACAATAAAAGGTGATATTATACTTACACAACATTTTTAGGATAGGTTTTCGTTTATGAATCAACCTCACTACGGTTTTATCATAAACATAATTAATTATATTGATATTTACATTTAATTAATTATCTTAGCCTTGTGGTTATGATTAATACTACATCTGTGTTCAAAATAATTTATGAAATATGTGTGTTGTGGATGAAAATTGAGTTGTGTGCAAATAACGGAAGTGTCTATTGTAATAATATTTTAAACTATTCTATAAGTAAGTATTATTAAAGCGATAAATAAAAGTCCCAATCGAAAGTATCCTCTGCCCTGATACACACATACTCCCTGAGGCTTTGCTAAAAGCCGTACCGGAAAACTCGCGTAAAAGTTCCTATAAATATTGTCCATTAGGAGGAAGGGGAGATCAATGTTTCAATAGTTTTATCCTTTGTACTAAATGTTAGATGGATATAAACCTGCTTGTTTACTTTCTCTTTGTTCCTATAATCTCTAATCTAAGTAGTTGTAATACACATTTGAAATGGAACTACTGTTAGTGTTGTTTATGAAGGCATAAATCGTTGCATATGTGTAAACAATAAATACAGAAGAAATGCTAACAGCAAAAATATCTATAAACAGTCAAAGACAACGACGAAGTAATTATAAAAACAGATTTATTTTGTCTTTTTTAGAAGAGGACCACCATGAATGTTGAATGCAGGGAAACATAAGGCGACTATAATAATAAGACTATAAGATAATCAGACTAAAGGATATAAGTTAGAACTTTAGGCTGTATTTGTTTAAATGCTTGACTTTATGTTCTATAAAATTACTTAATCGATGCATATAACTTATATGATAACCTGCATGCAACATGCATGGCAGTCCTCTTTTAAAAAAGAGCCGATTTATTTTTACAACGGGATTATGTTTTACTGATATTAGCGAATTTCCTTAGGAAAAATGACCCTTATTGTGAGATTTAAGGTATGGGAGTGATCAATGAGCACCGATTGTGGTCCCTAGAAAACGTTTTAGGGCGTCATTAAAAATGTCATGTACGTATGTGTTTGCACTGTAACGGCGACATTCTACTCGCGATTTGGTCCAAACATTGGTTTTCTAAGTCGCTCAGCTGATTTCGTAAGCCAAAACAATCCAACAACGGAATCGGGTTTTCACTTTTTCACTGGAAGTATTGTATTATTTTTTTTTTTTAGGTTTCACTAGAACGAAATTATTTTGCTGATTAATCTAACAAAATAAAAATATAGGATTATTCTGCTCATTTTGTGTTTTTAACACGACCTTAGAGCCAGTCTGGTTCTCCCAAAAACGGTAAAAACGTAAAATTCCCTAAAAGTACGGTACAAAGCGATTTGATCTTCTACAAGCAAAGAGAGCAGTTCATAATCCAATGCCGCATGGTCGAGGTGCAAACTTGAAAATGAGTTTCCTCTTGCAAGCCGAACGAACCAGCGCGTGTGCCGGGAGTCTAGGCTTAGGTGTAAACAAATTCTACTAATATATTTCGAACAAGAAGGCAGCTATTCACCGTCTTTGTCAGTAGATTAATTTTCCAAAAGTTTCAAACCCTAAAACATATAAACTTATTTTTTTCAAATGAACTCAACTCACGTCAGCGTCAGCTGTATGGTTGAATTATTATTTAATATCAGCAGGAGACTGTTGTAATATCGTGTATGTATGTAGATAATTGAATCGGTAGAAGCGACATTTAAAGACTAGACTGCGTCCAGATAATTCAATTCATTTGATTTTAATAACATTTAATTATCTTTCTATCTCTTCTACTTAGTATACAATAAGGAATATCTGTCTCTCGACATATTCTTTTCAGAAAATAATTTAATATGTAAACATTTTCTGAAACACACTTTGCCTTGTAGGTTAGTTTACACTGACTAATGTACGCCACTTTCACAAATTGCTACAGTATTTCTTACGGCAGCCTCATGGTTTTACGCATTATTTGTATCAGCCAAAGTGTAAATTGCTAGACTCGAGTAATTCACAACAAAGAGATACACTACTGCTGCATTACATTGTATACTTGAGTTTGTAGCGGTGAATTTATACTACTTTATTAAGAGAGACGGTCTGTTTTTATTTAACTAAAACACCATAACGGTAAACTCGCTTTGCCAGTGTGCACATTGCGGTTTCTGATCCTGAAGTGCTTCGCTTTGTTCTCATTTGACATTATATTCCAGCAGTTACACTCTAATCAGAAGCTTCCTCCACGTGGATTTTAACCTGGTACTTTTATGGTATTTTATGTTTTGATTGATTTTGGTTTAACCATCATACTGACAGTAAGGTCGTGCAAAAAATGCGAAATAATCTTCTAGATTTATTTATTGTCCACTGTAGTCTATAGTTTTACTTCTTATTTATTTGACTATATATTATGTTTCACTGCCACAGGCAATATCATCAGTGCAGCTATCTACGTCCACTCAAACTTAACAAAACTTAATTTAACATAGGCGTACATTTTCATACCTTGGTTGTACACGTCAAAAAGTAAAATTTGTTAATAGAATAATAATTTAACTTGCCACTTGAAATATACGTCATGTAGTGTGTCAATTCCTAAAACCTGTCTTGTACAATAAATGTACTAAAATGTTTATTATTTTATTTTCCAGACTGTAAGAGTTATTCTTCTTTTTAAGTGAAATACGCTATTTTTAATTAAATTATGTGATACTTTATGCTATTCTCAAATTTAAAACCAAATAAAATACCTGATGATTTATCCAAATAAAAAAAAAGAACCACCATATTTTGTTGAATAACGTCTACAAACGATTACCCACCTGAGTGATTTATCGCAGCGACTTTGAATCAATTGCCTCTACTTGGAATATGGCATTCGTTTTGTATATTACTCCGTGTGTCAAATCAAAGTCAACAGCTGTCAGAAACATGGAAGGAGTCACAATTTCAATAAATCAATGTTACACATTACATGTACCATTTTATACACATTCTTTAAAAAAAGTTTCAATTTTCGATGTAAAGAAAAACCTTAAAGCATTTATCATACATTATTTTTTCCCAAGAATAGTAAAAGAACACAGATTCTACAAAAATGTGTAATTTTAGTAAAACATGTTTAATGGCAAACCTAATATCTTCATTGGCATTTAAGCTACGATTAAGATACGTAACTTTACAATATACTATGAACACTTCCAAATAAAAGAGGTTGACATAATTTATAATGTAAAAAACATATTTCTACTCTTAAATAAGATAACTATCTTGAGTAATAAAAAACTCTACATTGTTGTAGATGTATATTAAAAACAATACTGTTACAATTTGACTGTTTACATTAACAGTAAACAAATAAATGACCACTAAAAGTCCTTTAGTGAGAATATGTGTTGTTTCATTGTTCTAAATCAGACAGTAGATTTTTTTTTTGTGTTTCGATTTTCATTGGGAAACATTTCAAACAGTTTTATATGTCTCTAAACAAGTAACGTACCGGTATGTTTTCATACGTAGTTTAACCTGGTAAAAGAAAACTTTTATTCAAAAACTTTGCTCTCAATTCCTATACGCAATGTATCATTTTAAAATATATAGCATCAAGTTTAACATTTACAAATAATAAGTTTAACATTTACAAATAATTTAAAAGAAAATGTATTCCTATTAATAGTTAATTTTATTTGCCTGTGTAGAATTGGTAGTTCAGTAGATTAAATATGTTTCTATAGTAACCAGCTGTTCGGTGTAAGTTAGTCTTAATGGCATTTCGATTAAATGTTTTTTCTACTTTGAAACAATTTTAAGTTATAATTCAAGGTTAGTTTTTTACTAAGTCTTGCTAGTTCTCAAACGTTATTATAATATCTGCCGTTATATCATAACCGTAATATTTGGATTAAACAATATTATTTAGCACTCCAGTTTTGACATTATGGTTAATCCTGAACCTTTATTAAATAAACGGTACCAGGAACTGGCACAAACTTTCTCACAAACACATTTTAATTAATAAACAGATTCACTGTGACTTGTAGGGTGGGGTAGGAGAGGTGATTTTTTATTAAAGTAGGAGATTAACTGATAAATATTATTATTATTATCTTCAGACAAAACTATTGGATCAATTTTGAAAAAAATTTCCCAAAACGAGTCAATTAGGCCTTTATAGATGCACGAAAAAAGGTTTAGAATAATTTTGAAAAACAACCCCCCTCTATGGCAAAAAAAACCCCAAAATCAGTTATTATTATTATTAGCTAAACGAGTATTTTTAGAAAGATGAGGTTTTTTGCTTATGGTAGGGTACATTAAAGGCTTCAAATAAGCCAAATTTTATCAAAATCGTTCTAGCCGTTTTTTTATAAAAAATAATAAGAGATTTTTTGGGGTTTTTTTGCCAAAAAGGGGGTTGTTTTTCAATTTTTTTCAAAACCATTTTTCGTGCATCTATAAAGGCCTACTTGACATGGCTGGTACAAATTTGTTTGAAATCGATAGTTTTCGCTCTTGCTTTGTATACATACATACATACATACATACGTACAGACAGACATTTTGTAAAAATCACTTTTTTGGACTCAAGGGGTCCCAAAACGGATATTTTCACAAAAATCTCAACATCGATTTTTTTGCGATCACTATACTTTCCCTATACTATAGTATAGTGAGAAAGTGAAAATAAATTAATACATATGTGTGTGGAGGTAGCAAACGGGTTAGAGCATGGAGAATGGATCATGCATATTTTTTTCTCATGTAGTCTGATTAAAATAAAAATATATAAAGAACATAAGGCGCTCTTTTGTTTGATAAAATACATGCTTTTCATAGAATTAGCTCGTTGAACTTAATCTAACGTTAAGTGGAAAGTATTATATAAGCAATAAATAGCCTAGGTAAGTCTTTTGCTTTACAAAAAGTGTACCTAAATATAATAGCACTCCAGCAAGCCGGTTGTGTGTTAACGCATGGTCGTCTCGGGCGGTAAATTATGAGCTATGAGGGAGGGTTTAGTACAAATTGGGCTGAGAACTGTCCATTCGACGCAATAACACATTGTTATTCTTTATCCGTGGTTTTATACTTTAACTTTGAACGTACAGAAAAAATATTTTATACAAACCAAGTGTATTGAGTCATTTGTATTGTTTAACAAAGGGGAAACGTTGGTGTATTTGTTTGTTTGTTAAAACATTGTTAACCGATGTGTTAAGAATGCCTTCCCCGTACATTGGTTATTGTTTTGTCGTTTTGTGAAGATATATTTCGAACGGAGACTCCCTATTGCAGTCGTTGCTATAGTACGACCAACAGAAAATGTATTCATAACTGTGGAAATCCATACAGGAAAACTATTTCAAATCAAAACCTGTGTAAACAAGTGTTGAACAATATATGTTTTTCTCCATGATTTGTCGCAATACTGTGTTTGGGAGAGTGACCTCCTTTACAGGCCTTTATAACCAGTTTATTCCGTCCATGGTTATTAGCCTAGTCAACGAATGCCCAAAAGGGGGGTCTAGAAGGAAAGTCAATAAGCGGAAAGACCAACTATAGTACATTGTTTGGGGTACCTAGTAGTATAACATACTAAAATTCCTTTACCCTAAGGGTGGCGGAAGAGGGGGGAGGGGGCGTTAACGGTACCATTTTTTTTATTTTTGCCTATATCTCAGTAGGGGTTGGTTATACAAAAAATATATACGTATACAAAATTAAAGCTGACAAAATTCTCTACATTTTATATACCTATAATGTTTTTCCTATCTGTAATCGGCTCACGTATAATGTTTTCTGCATGTGGAATGAACTTTGAGGGTGTCAAACCTACAAGGTTGGAGCTTTTCCCGTCATTTCTTTGTAAAGTGGCACTTATCAGTGAAGCTATTACTTTTGCACTCATACAGGACACATTAATACAACTTTCGTACAAGTTCTCGTCACAAACAAAATACGTTTGAATCGACATTGCGATATAATAATAATAACAATAAAATATACCGCATATAATACTCATAAATATACCGGCTATAATAATAATAAAATATAAAGGCAATAATTCGACTTCCTATGGACGTATGACGAAATATAAACTAACTCAACTAAAGCGAGAAACAAAAAATGTTTCCGTCGACATAGCGACATAATAGTAATAATAAAATAAATTATAAAACAACAATTTGACTTTCTACGAACGAGATAAGAACTGAACAGAGCTCACGAGGGTAGACCGCGTGGGGAACAAATAATAAAGTACAGTATTCCAATGCAAAGAAACGCTTTTTTCGAAAATTACCGATTTTCGCGAGCATATATCTCATTAACGGTTACACATATCAAAAATACTATAGGAATATAAAATGTAGGGAATTTTGTCAGCTTTAATTTTGTATATGTATATATTGTTTTCATAACCAACCCCTACTGAGATATAGGCAAAAAATCAAAATAATGGTACCTTTAACTTCCCTCCCCCCTCTTCCGCCACCCCTAGAGTCAAGGACTTTTAGAATGTTATACTACTAGGTACCCCAAACAATGTACCATAGTTGGTCTTTCCGCTTATTATCTTTACTTCTAGAATCATTCGTTGACTGGGCTATATTGTTAATGTCTGAATTGTTAGTTCAGCAAACTACGTATATTTAAGCATTAAGAGTGTAATCTTGTGACCTTAAATCGAATCGTCACTTTTCTGCTTATCGAATATCCAATAGATGGATAAACGATATATGAATATCTAAAAGATCAACACTATTGATCTTGGTGTTCAATTTATCTCAATGGGGACAGGTAGGAGTGAGGTATAGTAATACCTCAAATGAATAATAATTATCATAATGTCCGGTTACTGGCATGTCCGTTTCGTAAGTCTTTTACAGCCCATTAATTAACAATTATTAATTAATAATTAGGATGACGGAGTTAATTGGATTCAAAGCTTTTTTAGCCATCAACTTAGGTCGTTATCTATTACTGTCTAGTTAATTGCGTTTATTAAATGAAGTAACAGTTGTTGGAACTGCTTCTTTTTGTGTGTGGGTCTCAGGTGCGGTAAGTTGTTAGAAGATTCGTGGCCTAATAAGTTACAATAACCAAATCGAATTCAACCACAACTTTCTCTGGTATAATGACTTATTAGTTCTTTAAACAGAAAACAAGACTTAGTTAAACACACAATTAGTTATGATCAAATAAAATAAAACGTACGAAGATAGTGTAAGGGCAACAAAAGCTTATTTTGTGTTAGATAAGCTGCTTTTACAGTAATTCCTGGTAAGCAAAATTAAAAGGAGGGGCTTCATTCTTAAGAGGATTTAAAATAATTGGTCCTTTAACAATCCTTGAGGATTTCCAGCTTTACAATACAGATACATTACTTTAATGATAAGGGTATTTGTATTCAGTAGTCAAAAACAGAGTTTTAAGAAGGATCTAAAGTGTCTTCTGTTTAAGTTCTGAAACTTATAAAGACAAACAACTCTTATAAGGGCTCTTTCTACCCATATTTCTAACTTGATTTAAACAAAATAAAAAAACTGCTTTTAACTGTAGGAGCATCGAATAAAAATAATTTACAATAGACTTAAGACTATTTTAAAGGTACAAAATTATTTACTTATACAAAAAATAATAAAACGCACAATAAACCACAAATTAATGAAATGATATAAACTTCCGAAGGAACAATGCATTTTAAAAGTATTTTCATCAGATTCAGGTAATTTACTATCTAAACACGTATAGTACTTCTATTCTTCGTATTAGGTATTTTTATTTGTATTCATAGTAACAACGAAAATAATTTATTAACAGTTTATGACGACTAAAATAAATATCGTTTAATTTGGTATATTTGTAATTTTTAGTATTTCTGTGGTATGTTAATTCCCCTGTCCAATGTTATTTTTAAAGTGCTCTAGATCTTAAACACAATTGTAATATATGCCCCATTTCGCAACAAGGTGTTATTTAACTCAAAAGGTTGTCCGAATATATTTTTTATTTATTTAGTTGTTTATAAAAAACGTTATAGTTATTTAATCATTATTTTTATATTTAAATAACTTGTGTGTAGAAAATATCTTTCTCTTGTAAGTCACTCATTATAGTATTAAGCTTACAAAAGAGAACCAACAATAAACTCTTATTCAAATATTTTACTGATTTCATCTATCAACTTTAATACGTGAACGAAAATAACTACTAGAAACATTTTTAGGTTATTTTTACAACTTGTAGGTAAGGGTTTGTGTTAGTATTATACACGATACGGATTTAGTAGGGGTAGTTTTGCTTATTTAAAACTGATTAAAAGCATGAACATTACAAGACAAAATCTTGATTAGGGTATATATATATATATATACATATTTTATACATATGTGAGATTATACTAGACATTAACATACATATACTGTTAAAACAAAACCTAGTATAGTTGTATGTTTAACAAAAACAATTGTGGTATGATTTTTTACAATGAGTTTGGTTCACAGATTAATAATAATGCACTTAGAAATATGTAGGTTGTTTGCATTTATGTAAAAATAAATGGTTAACAGTAAACGAATAAATACCCATTTTTCAATAAAACGCCGACAATATTTAAATGTGAAATACAATGTGTAAATTTGATTTATTGGAACTCTGTCAACAGACAGCTGTCGAGTTCGGTTTGACCAACTGATTAAAATACGAAATGAGTTATTGGTCTTCCAGTAGAGACAATTGATTTTTAGTAGAGGTAACAATAGTAGAGGTAATATTTTTGTAATTATTGTATTAAACATCTGTTTACGAATACTGTAAAATAACCGTACATCACAATACAAATTTCTACCAAATTTTAAGCTCTCTAGTTTTATGGAAAGGTTGATTATTTTATTGTATAATGTTGGTAACACCATGTTTACCTATTATTGGAATAAGATAAAACACAAGTGTGGTTCAATTTTGTGTGTATGTATATTTTAAGAAATAAACATACTAAATACAGCTCACTAGCTTCGAGAAAAGTATAGCAATTAATATTTTGTATATATTTAACTGTAGGAGACTAAGTGATTTTTATATACATAAATTTCCTTACGTTTTTCTCAATCAAACAATTCCGTGCTTTCAAAAGTAATTCATTGCAACACGACCGTTTCAAGTATTATTTCAATTATTAAAAAAAAAATAATAATTTTGATATTTGCACATTAAACGACATTCGAAATACGTACTGAGCCAAAGGAACATATGCTTATAAAATTTATGTACAAAGTTGCAACGTTTTAGTGTATAATATTTATGTCTATGTTTGTGCTGTGCATATATGAGTTTGATCGAGCTGTCATTTATGATAAATTCTTTTAATGCACGAACTAGAAAATCTAGCATTTGAAAATGATTGAAATGAATGGCTTATAAAACTCCTGATTTTTGACAAGCAAAAAACACGAGTTTATGCAATATTCTATGTGCATCCTTTAAACCCAATTAAGCTATGTCCTTTGCCTAAACCATACATATTTGCAACGTACGCTGGTTGTGGCATTATGTAAATATTTTGTTTTATTTTCGAGTAAATTTGTGTATAAGCGTTGTGCTTTAATTTCAGGAGTAGGTTTAGAGGGTTGGTTTCATAGTCTATGAATATACTTTTATTATTATATTATATTTATGTGCAAAATATTATATTTTAGAAGAGTTAAAATATAATATTTTGCAAACAATATTGACAGTTTCCTATAAAGATAATATATTATACATTGTACGTGCCACATTATTGCTCTAAATAAGCTTACTGCAAACAACTAAACTTTACACCAGATAATTAATTGGAAATAGCTGCAATGTTTAAGCGGTTATGTGCTTGTACTAATATTACACAATGGTTTCAATGAAACTATAATATTTTATAATAAGTTGCTTTCCTGATGATAAAGGCAATATTTCAATATGTTCACTAAACAAATGGGACTGTTTGGATAGTATGGACAAGTGTCCATTAAGTCGTAAACGGAGTGTAAAGCGTTATAAAATAAAAATTGAGCAAGTCTACGAAATGAAAAAAACGTACTATTGGGGAAAAAAACAAGTCATAAAGCTTTATGTTTAATCAAATTCTACTTGTTTTCAATTACAGGATTGCAGAACATATGTTTAACTTCTTCCAACGCATTAGACAATATCTCTATTTTAACTGTTAAAATTGCACCATTGATCTTTCCCTGTAATGCGTCTTGCGTTATGCTGATCCTTTTAAACTTTTATTACTCAAGTTATATCGTAAAAGATACCATCTTAGATTTAAGGTTATGCAAATATTAATAGGTATGAATTACCTGCATACTGTCTGTATACCTTAATGAAATTAAGGTTATGGTTAATGTTATAACTTTATTAAATATAAATTATACAATTTAGTGTGGTTTTATGGGAAAATGTGGTTGACCTTTAAAAGTTGATTAATCAAGCATGTATTTTATTTGTTTAATAATAATGTGAATTAAAATTTTTTTAATTTTTTTTAGAATATCCGTTTAGATTTATCTGTCAATGGCTGTAAAATAAATTAAATAAAATGCCACTATAATTACTAAACAATTTAAAGGTGATACTGCAGATTATGTTCGTGTACTACAAAGTAGGATAATGTATAAATGCATCGTATATTTGCATACTAAACTAAAGTATTAGTGATCATTAGACTGTATTGTATAAACCTTGAGATAACAAAGCCTAGGCTATACTATACACTGTAGTTAGTTAGAATAGCAAAGTTGATAGTGCTTTGTTTGGGTTTCAGCTGAGTGCAATGTAACGGCAAAACACAACTTTGTCTACTTGTTGGTCTGAGTACTTAGACCATCTTGCGTATTTCCCGATTGATAGGTTATTTAGTAAAAGGCTAAAAAAAATCATAAATTTTAGTTTGGTAAATTTACGTATAAGAATTGCATAAAATTCGAAGTAATTTTTATGTTGATTTAAAAAATATAAAATCTTATATTTATTGGTAAATTAAAAGATAATAATAATCTTAGTTTTTTTAATTCTATTGTATTCATAAATGTATAATGTTTACTGCCTTAACACAAGTCTTATTTGTATAAATGAAATAAGATCTTTGCTGTTAATATTTTCCAATAATGTGATAATAATGTCGTACAACGTGTGTGTGTTTAATTTGCAGTTAATTTATTTCAAGATATGAACACACTTTTGATTCATTAAAATATATATTACAAGTTTCAAACAGTTTGTGCATCAGATATTCTTATGGTTTTATTACAGTTTGTTTAAAAACATTAATTTTATTTATTTCTAAAACCTCATGGGCTAATGTACTTGATTGTTTGTTTTAATTTGTAATAAACAATAAAATTATTACATATACCCTTAACTAAAAGACGAACAAGTTTATAAGAGAGTTGCGCCAAACCCTTATCACACACGGGCCAAAAATACACTCAAACCGGTTTTGATAGTTAACCTGAGATATTAGAATGCTCAGTATCCTACCGTTCAACATTTCCATTTCCAAAATACAAGTTCACTAAATCCGGATTGGGTATAATCCATGAGCCCACATTATTACGAACGAGAATCCGAAACCACTTGTACAGTTCAAACGGAACCTTATTATTGCATTTAACTGTACCTTTCGTCCATCAACCCAAGCACGAGCTCCTGGTTGCTTCAGAAATTCACTGTGACCGATAGGGAGGAAAAGAGTTATGAAACTTTTACAGCACCTTCAAGAAAAACATTTTGTCAGACTTAGGAAGGCGGAGATCGTTTTGTACGCATCTCTAAAACCAGATTCCGAGTTTCGAGTGGATTTTCAAGTCTAACTGCATCTATAAATTGATTTGTTTTTAACAGATACTGTTGGGTCTATATTAACAACATATGTATGTAATTAACAAATTTGTATGAGAACACCATGGGAAAGAGCGATTTTTTTAAATTCTCCCCTATAAAGCTAAAACAAATCATTAGCTAATGTTTCAACCCTATTTTCATTGAAACACATTTTTACCGCAAAACCATTATTACAGGCTGATTAGGCTATACGAATAGTAGGCATACTGTGAAAATGGTACACCAGATCAATGTTAGTGCGACTTTACAAAATATTGTTTTTTTGAAGTGATAACTTCTATTGGCCCATTGAGCACTTTCGACTTGGCTATGTTTTCGAAATCTCGCGTCACGCCAGATTTCTCGCGAGATCTTGCATCACGTCAGATTTCCCGCGAGATCTCGCGTCACGCCAGATTTCTCGCGAGATCTTGCATCACGCCAGATTTCCCGCGAGATCTCGCATCACGCCAGATT
The DNA here is from genome assembly GCA_018207615.1 of Philaenus spumarius. Lineage (NCBI taxonomy): Eukaryota > Metazoa > Arthropoda > Insecta > Hemiptera > Aphrophoridae > Philaenus > Philaenus spumarius. The sequence goes on from JAGFPH010019075.1 coordinate 13,324, forward strand.
TCTCGCGAGATCTCGCGTCACGCTTTTGTTTAGACACAAGTCAGATCGTGGAGAGGGAATATTATTAATACATTATTTACATTTATTAGCATAGCAATCAAATTAACACATAAGAATTAGTTAATATAATATAACAGCTGATTTCGCCCATCATCTGTAATTCTTAAACAAAACCCAGCGTAGATTATATTTTGGGGTTATGTTTACAACTTCAACCATTAAAATTTCTTGTGATGTTAATTTTCTTATATATTAGTTATACAACTAATGTAGGCTTCTATAACTATAAGTTATATGGGCTTCTACACGTTATAAGATTTGCTTTGGGGTTATAAACTGTATATAAAACTAACCTTTGATCATCAATATATTCGTTTATACAAATTTAAAGAAGGATACCTACTGTTTAACTTCGCAAACATTCGTACATCTTTGTATAACATATTTGATTATTAATTTCTTTACTGTAATATTAACAACTTCTAAATCATTTGATCTATCAATATGAAATAAAAGGTAACTAAAAGATAATATTTTTACCTTTCTTTAAATATATAATAACGGATATAAATAAACAATTTGAACAAATAGGCCTACAGTTTTATAATCCTTATAATTGTACACATTTACCGAGTTAAAAATCCCCGTAGTCATAGAAGTTATCACTTCCAACGTGTGGTCTTAAGCACACCCAGTTAATTTTTTTTTACTTCTCTACTGTATGCCGGTGTGTAGTTCTCCGTTATGTCCGTTACAATAAACATAACATTTTAAGATATTTTTTTGTTTTGAACCGAAAACCACCGGCTACTTTTTATAGGCTGAAAATAAATTTGTAATATTACAGCTACGCAAAGAAGGAGGGAAGGATATATTATGGCTCTAGTATTAATAATATTGAATTTATTACAAGAGGTCTTATGACTTGAGTTATATTTAAATCTAGTTCACATGTCAGCAGCACAGTAGTCCTGCGTTAGACTCAGATACCGTAGATCCCTTACTTCGGCTGTCGTTAGATTACGCCTGTCCTTACCATATGACTGGAGTTGTCAACCATTCAGTTACGTGACACCTATAATATCGTATTTATATTCTATATTTAAAATGTCACTATATACTTAATTAGTTTTATTTAAAAAAAGAACAGATTTATTTAATTTACAACACTTCTGTCGGCAGCAAATAGAATTATTATTGATTTACAAGTTGTTTGTAACCATGTAGTCAGTCTGCTAGTTCACGAAAACAAATTCAAGTGAGATAACATCGCCCAATAACTGGGGTATCTTATAATTTATTGGTTAAAGCATTTACTCGTAAAACCAAAGATCCAGAATTGATATCCCCGTCTTGGTCTATTTTTTTCACTTGTAATTTATTTAAGAACATCAGTATCTGGTTTAATTCAGTTTCGGAGTGTCTAGTACCGTGAGGACGCATTTTTGGGGGAAATGAAATATAAACATAAGGTACATTTTATCGCAACTTTAATTATTTTATTTATTGCTCAATTTTCATTAATGTGATTGCTAAATATTTTGTATATTAAACATCATAAACTGATTTATTCTGTTGTATAATTGTTTGGTATATTTTTTTTTGCAATACTAAAAGAAGTGTTAAATTATTTATAGTTATACTGAATACGTATTTGATAAGGACAGCAGACGAACAAATAAATCAATATCTCGCGATCAATTTGTACTTCTTGTGTATGCTGATCAATTTGAAAACATACATATTATAGAGAATATTTCAATGTCCAACAATTCTATCTTAAGTATTCTATTAATATCTACGTTATGCACTTCTCTTAAAGTGTAAAGGAAAACAGTTTTAGAATTTTGAATGTGTCTGTCCGTATTTATGTGAAGATCTAAATCTGTATTTTATATAGCGAATAAGGTTTTTGGAACCATCTTCTCGTATATATCTTGCATCAGGGTAAACATGTCCCAGATATCGAAAAAGACAAGGAACAAGTTCCCTCCTTTGCTCCGCAAGTTTTGAAATAATATGTTGATCAATAATCAAGTAAAGGTGTCTCTTAAGAGAATTGGGCCTTGTAGGTAGACAAAAGATCAAACTTATTTATCGTCTGCCGACACACTGCAGTGTTCTGCCTTGTCTATCCAGACCAACAATTAAGTCGTTTGTCTGTCTTTGACTTATCATCCTCTCTCTCTCTCCCCCTCTCTTTCTCTCTCTCTCTCTCTCTCTCCTTCATCAATGTAAGTGTTCTGATTGAACCTCTTTTCTTGCGTTTTTTTCAAATCTTCTTGCCATGCTTATCATATGTTCCGCTCGCACTGTTTGAGTT
>JAGFPH010019076.1:0-15645 GCA_018207615.1 Philaenus spumarius
TGGACGTTACTTGACGGGATGGATGTATATAGCCAACCTATCTAAAATGACGGGAATGGATGTTACGTGACGTGATGGATGTATATAGCCATCCTACCTAAGATGACGGGAATGGACGTTACGTGACGTGCCGGATGTATATAGCCACCCTACCTAAAATTACAGGAATGGACGTTACTTGACGGGATGGATGTATACAGCCAACCTATCTAAAATGACGGGAATGGACGTGGCGGACGTTTATGGTCACCCTACCTAAAATAACGGGAATGGACGTTACTTGACGGGATGGATGTATATAGCCATCCTACCTAAAATTACTGAACGGACGTTACAGGACGTGACGTGACGGATGTGTATAACCGTAAATGAATATTATGCAAGAGGAAATATCAGACGTCCGCAAAATTGTACAACATCCAAACAAACCCTGAACAATAACTTGAATTATACATTTCCATAATCTAAAAACATAGAATATACCGTAGCATAAATAAGGTAAACTTTAACGGCAAAACAATCGCATTGTATCGACAAACTTTCCGCATAACAGCTTCAGCCGTGCACGGCTCGCAAACAATTACTGATAAGTCGTTGCTTTGTTCTCCTGATTGAATAAGAACACAGTGACTGGGTTTCTAAATGAAACGAAATCGTGGTGGCAGTGTGCAAACTTTCAGATTTTTTTTTGAAAAGAAACAAGTTTAATTATTGCTTGCTAAGAAAAACGTGTTACGTTCCAGGGAAAATAAATTTAGTTGAAACTCACGTGTCACTAAGACTAGAGTATTTGTAGTTGAAACGCGTTAAGTGAGATTGTGTGTTAATTTACTTTTCTGCGCAAAATAATACATTTAATTATCCATTTTATGTACTGTACTTATTAAATAGTAAGTCATATAAAGGAATTTACAGTTTCAAACTGCGCTGCACGTATTTCACGCGAATTAAATGCAATTAGAGACGTGACTGTACACTGTACAGACTTCTTAAAAAGTACATTTGCGAAATCCAAATCAAATAAAATTAAAACAGAATTTAACTGAACCTCATTAACAGACCGAGTGCCGAAATATATAATGACTGGAACGTGCCTCGTAACCATATTGTTTTAGAGGATTTATAAATATACATTACCACAGTTCTATGATTATTAATTTCAACTCAAGAAACGTTCTTAGATTTTATTCGTACAAATGGGTGGCACAAAAGTCACTTAACGGTGGGTAAAAAATACTCTTTAAAAGAAATTGACAGCAAGGAAAAGTACAATAGTTTTAGTCCGTTATGTTGGTATTATAAAATATTGATAATTATGCATTGTCAAGTTGGCGGCAACGCAAACACAACAATCGGTCTAGTCGGGTGGACATGTCTGAAGCTGTAGTTTCTGAACAGGTTTTTGTGTTAAACAGTTGAAACGATGTTAAAGAAAATGAAAGAAATTTTCACTTTAAAATATTTTTATAAAAGTGGTGCTACTGGAGTATTAATGAATGGGGTTAAACATTTTAAGGGTCTACTCCAATAAAAGAGAAAACAGAGTGTAATTTCTTGCTGCTGAGCGCTTTGACATTGCCTCTTTTCAAACCATTTTATAAATTCATCTTTTGTAATTGAGTGATGGAAAAAAAACCTGAACATTCTTTATAAAATTGCGGATCAGGCTTGCGATTCACTTTTAACTATACAATTTTTACTGTGTAAGTAAGGAAAAAAGTTCAAACTTGGTACTTCAAAAATTTCCATTACGTGACAAATGGACGAGATTTAAAACAAATGTGAATCGCAAAACGGATGCGCATTGTGACTGTGGTTAAAATGAGACCTTGAAAACAATTTTATGATACAAAATAAACGAAATAAATGGTTTTAAATTTAACATTGCTCTTACGAGATACAAATCCGAGATGGCCGCCACTACAGCAGACCCTTAATTCAAACCCATCCTAAATAAAAGTGTTTAGTAACGTTCAAGCACAGACAACATGTAACACAATCTCATCTCGTCTCCTCTGTAAGACACCCGGACTTAACGTAAAGAAATCAGTTTGCCCGGAGGCGCACGACTTTCAGCACTTTAGGTTTGATTTTAGATTAGAAGAAAGTTACGTCGTTCCATGAATATTCAAACGGATTTAAACGATCCCCTTACTTTGCACCTGGTCTTAACTTTCGGGTAAAGTTTACAAAGAGCTCACAGGTCGAAAACCTCGGCAGGATCGAAATAACAAGCTTGAGTTATCGCCCGTAAAAACGATGTTCGAACAACGTTACTTAAATTGGACCACTTAAAAACACCTTATCTATACTAACATTATAAAGAGGTGAAATTTGTTTGTTTGTATGTAGGGGGTAATCTCTGGAACTACTGAACCGATTGAAAAAATTGTTTTACTAAAAAAACGCTACACTATCCCTGAGTAACGTAGGCTATAATTAATTTCGATAAAAATATTTTTTATTTCAATATTTGTAAATTTAGTAGGGAAAACATCTTAGGTTAGGCCTAGACAGATGAACCAATTGAATAAAATAACAGATAAAACAGCTGTTTGTTTCAATATTTCCATTAACAGCTGATTTCAAACTTTGAAGCAATTATTTGTATTTCTAACTTTTAGGTTAGGTTTTTATTAAAGCGTAGACCTGAAGCCTTGCTGGTTCTTTTAACCTTTATTATAACGGCTGTTATAAAATATACGAAATAATTTGATTTGAACATTTAACATTATTTACCATCTCTTAGTTTTGAGGTTATTATTAATCCTACACCTTTATTACAGAGAAAACATAACATGATTATGTGGATAGAAGGTTCCAACGGGGTTGGCGTGCGAAGCACGCAGGGGTTTCCACTAGTTCAATATATTTAACTTTTGACAAATCGAGTCAATTTTTAAAATACAATGTCCATAGGAAAGATGAGCTATTGCAGTGAACCTTATTGTAAGACCTAGGGTCCGGGAGTAGTAAATGAACAATGATAATTAAAAATTGTATACACGTGTTCGCACTCTAACGGCCGCATTTAAGTCCAGTTTGTTCCAAATTCGTTACACACGTCGGTTGTTTAGGTCGTTCAGACGAGTTCGTTAGCCAAAAATTACAACGAACGGAATCATGTTTTTTTTTTGACAGGAAGTAACTGTTTTTTTAGATTTTTACTTTCTCCACCCTATACGTAGTATATGGAGAAAGTATTGTTTTCGTAAAAATGTTCGAATTTGAATTTTCAGTTGAATTATCTGTTTTGGTGCTCCCAGAACCCCAAAAAATTGTTTAGTGCAATTATCTGTGTTGGTGCTCCCTGAACCCAAAAATATTTTTAGTGGAATTTTTTGTTTTGGTGCTCCCTGAACCCAAAAAAGTGTTTTTAGAGTGGTGTCTGTCTGTCAGTCTGTCTGTATGTATACACGACCAGAGAGGACACTATTGGTCCGATTTTCATGAAATTTGGTATGTAGGTACTAAACCCTAATATATCCAGGCGTTTTTTTCATTCTTTGGAATTTGTAATTTTTAAGGGTAATTTACCCCTAAAAACCCATAAAAAACTACAAAAATGCAAATTTCTCAAAAACGGCTCTAACGATTTTGATCAAATTTTCAGTATTTATAGAGCTTAAGATGCCAAACAAAATGACACCACCCGCTTTTATCAAAACTTCGGCGTTTTATAATTATGGGGAAATGTTTAAAAATAAACAAGTTTGTGTTGTCAATCTAGCATCGCGGCGGCGGCCCCGCGGGGTAGCACCACGGTAGCGAGCACGGCCAGTAATTCAAAGGTCGCGCGATCGAATCCCGCCTGGGACAATAATTTTTTTATACGATTGACGTAGGTAGAATATTATTTTTTTGTTTTGTTCTAAAAAGTAGTAAATAAAATGATTAAAAACAATATTATTTTGACTACAGTAAGTTGGGAGAAAGTTTGTGTCGGTTAACTGATACCGTTTATTTTATTTTATAAGAGGTTTTTTTTAGTGATACATGTAAAATGGACATAGTGCTTTCTGATTAAAAAAAAAACTTTTGTAATACTACTATTTTGAGATATAATTTGAAGGGCTTTATTTACGGACTAGGGCCACGCTTCGCACCAAACACATGGCGACCCATTGCGAAGCCAATGCAAAAAGATTATTGTTTACACTGATATTTTCATGGTAATGACGAATAGCGGTGATCTAATGTAAGACAGAGATCGAAATAGTCACGACCATCCACAATAATTCAAAATTCAAAACAAAAAAAAAATGGTTTTCCCAATTTTTCAGTCAAAAATGCACCGATCAAGACTTACAAAGTCTCATTTTAAACGTTTTTAAATTGACTTCAACTTTTCCATTGAATGTAGGTATAGCTTTTGATCCAATGGTTTACAAAATACCAGGGGAAACAATTGCGTGCTCAGCACGCCAACCCCGTTGGAACCTTCTATACACATAATCATGTAATGTTTTCTTTATAATAAAGGTGTAGGATTAATAACAACCCCAAAGCTAAGATGGTAAATAATGTTAAATGATCAAAACAAATTGTTTCTTATATTTTATAACGGCAGTTATAATAAAGGTTAAAATACCCAGCAAAGCTCAGGTCTACACTTTATTAAAAATCTATCCTAAAAGTTAGAAATACAAATAATTGCTTCAAAGTTTGAAATCAGCAGTTAATGGAAATATTAGAGCTGTTTTATCTGTTATTTTATTCAATTAGTTGCTATGGTAATTCATCGGTCTAGGCCCAACCTAAGAATTTTTCCCGACTAAATTTACAAATATTGAAATAAAAATTTGTTTGATCAAAATGAATTATAGCGTAGTGTTACTCAGGGATAGTGAAACTTTTTATTAGTAAAACTATTTTTTCAATCGATTCTGTAGTTCCAGAGATTACCGCCCCCCCCCCCCCCAACAAAACAAACAAATTTACTTCTTTATAATAGTCGTATAAATTAGATAAGGAAAACCCCCAAAAAAGTCAAATTTTTCATGGTGTTTATTGTTTCAATAATTCCACAATAAAAAGTAATTTGATTTCGAAGGTAGTATTTTCATGTACAAACTATTTCCTCAAGTCATAAAGCAATCGGTTGCTGTTAAATTTTTTAACAAACAATCTCCATTGGCCGGTGTAGCAAGATAATTTGAAGTGAAAACCATCGCTAAATTAGTTTATCTAGTAAATTAATATCGAAGATGTACAAAGTTGTGTGCAAATATCGGTCGGATTGCAATTACTTTCCTTGTTCAACAGATATTGCGGAGGAAATCCCGAACTGCGTTAGGGAATGTTTTACCGCGACCGGTGGCTGATACACGCCCAAAGAATGTAGCTCGGAGGCGGCAAACTGACCAAACCGGGCAATGTAAACAAGCCGGGAGAAGTCCGTGACTCAGAACTATGAAGGTCAGTATAAAAACCGTTGATCGTTGGATGCTTTGTTGACAGCAGTAGGGAGGAAATGTACTGCGATACCCAGTAGGGTAATGACACGCCTTTACATTATACAGTGTTCTGACAACCGCTTAAAATTTTAATATGAAAGGAGAAAGAAGGGTTTTTGTTATTTTAAACGAATTTCCGTACGAAAGATGATCTATTGCAGTGACTCTTATGGTGAGACCTAAAGGGTCAGTGATAAATGAGCACCGATCGTGGTCCCCAGAATACGTTTTGGAGAGTCATTACAATTGATATATATACGGAGTGTTCATAAAGTCATTTTAACACCCTTTATTATTTTTGTTATTGAAAATAAGTAAACAAAACTTTGTATATATCTTGTACTGCATAACAGGATACATTTTTGACTTATCTGAACCTTTATGATTTTGTGGGACTTGGAGAATTAAAAATGTCGTATAAAGGTAGGTCATGTAATCACCATTGAAAAAGCTTATTAAAAGAGAAACAGAATGGCGCAAACTATACCTTAGTATCTTGCTTCGTTTCAAAGTAATGGACAATCAAAATTCTGGAAAATGATATTGTTATCATAGCATCAAAGCAGGTTATTAATTAGTTGATATTAGGAAAAATTAAATGTGTACATTTATAAAGATTATAAAACTGTAGGCCTATGTGTTAAAATTTTGTACTTATATACATTATTATATATACAAATAAAGATACAAATATTATCTTTTAATTGCTTTTTATTTTATATTGATATATCAAATAATGTAAAAGTATTTGTTATTAATATCATAGTGAAGAAATGGATAATCTAAGATGTTATACGAAGATGTACGAATCCTTTCGAAGTTAAATGAATGGGTTCATTAAATTTGTATAAATGAATATATTGGTGATCAAATTTTGTATTTATTTATATTAATTTTATAACCTAAATAGCATACATTAGTTCTCTAACTCATATTTTAAAAGAAAATCAACTTCACAAGAAATTATTATTACATTATTGATTGAAGTTGTAAACATAAGCCCAAAGTATAATCTATGCTAGGTTTTGTTTAAGTATTACAGATGATGGGTTAAATCAGTTGCTATATTATATTGTTACTCACGTACGAACGTACACCCGCTTTTATAAGAGTTGACTAGGAAGCCCCCGTGAAAAATCACAGGCAGATTAATTAGATACACACCAGAAAAAAATAATTTAAAAAAAATACAATTTGACAACAACAGACTTAATCTAGACCTACCTATTCTGACGGGGATTTTTACTCGTAAATGTGTACAATATTATTTATATAAGTTTATAAGGATTATAAAACTGTAGGCATATTTTTTTAAATTATTTATTTATATTCATTATTATATATCTAAATGTAGATAAAAACCGTATCTTTTAATTTCTTTCTAACTTCATATTGATAGATCAAATGATTTAATATTATAATGAAGAAATGAATAATCTAAATACAGTAAATATAATCCAAATACCACTCACTGACTCATCACGAAATCTCAAAAACCACCGAATTCGAACGGATTGGAATGAATTTTGGTATGTAGCTTCCTCTAGGGCCCTAGGTGCTCGCTAAGAAAGGTTTGAAAAAAATTCAAAATTTTAGGGGGATTTGAGGGGGTCAAAGTTACTAAAAATCCCCATATTTAACTTTGATTAGTCTCTCCGTGCAAAGCCGGATCAGGCCAGCTTGTCGAATATAAGAATTAATCTTCGAATATGTTATACAAAGATGTATACGAATTTATCCGAAGTTAAACGAATAGGTTCTCTTCTTTAAACTTCTATAAATGAATATTAATCTACATTGATAATTAAAGGTTGTATTTATATTCATTTTATAACCTCAAATCTAATTTTATAACGTATTTTAGCCTATATATTAGTTATTTAACTCATATTTTAAGAAAATAAACTTCACAAGACTTATATTGATTGAAGTTGGAAACATAACCCTAAAGTATAATCTACGCTAGGTTATTTTTTTTAGAATTACAGATGATGGGTTAAATCAGCTGCTATGTCATATTGTTACTCACGTACGGACGTACACCCAGTTGATTATATCTTCGGATAAAATTGTAACTGATAAAATGAAACAAGTTTGATAAGCGTGAAAAATAGCCGAAATAAAATTTTATTTACGGCTTTCTAAGGACTGACGCGTTCCTGAACCTTCGGACACCACAATACAATCTAATGTCCGAATTGTTTGGATACTAATCATTCTTGTTTTTTTAAATCCAGTAATAAACGAAATTGACTATGAAAACGTTTATACGTGCGTATAAAATTAATTAAGAAAGGTTTGTGTGACAAGTGGGACGCAGTAAGGAGGAATTACGTGAGTCAAACCTTAATACCGTACATGTATTACGATAGCACGCCTTGAATATTTATAGCGACCTAATCAATACCGCATGGGGCGTCTAAATATGAGTTACTTTGGATATTTGTTTACCTAAATTAAGCTTCAGACGCTACACTGGAACAAGATTCGGGACTTAGAGTGGTTTAAACGATTTATACGTTGCTTAAACGATATACGTCAGCGTATTGGAGCACTGATTAAATATGTACATCTGGTGTGCCTCTAAGCTAAGGCTTGGTCACTACCCTTTTTCGAATTATTAGCGAATTTCCATAGGAAAAATGAGCTATTGCAGTGGCCCTTATGGTAAGACCCAAGGTCGGGAGTAGCAAATGAGCACCGATCATAGTCCCCAGAACACGTTTTTGGTGTCATTAAAAATCATATATTTATATGTATATAAGTGTTCGCACTCTAGCGGCAGATTTTAAGTCCGATTTGGTTCAAATTTGGTTCACAAAAAAATCCAACAATCGGAAGCACGTTTTTTGACCGGAAATGACTATGTTTTTAGATTTTTCCTACGAGAATAAATTTGTTTTTGAGTTTTTTCTACAAATATAAATGTAGGATGTTATTCAGCACATTTCGTTTTTTACGCGCCCTTATAGCTCGCTTGGTTCCCCAAAATCGATCAAAACGTAAATACCATAGAAGTACCCGGTTCAAAGCCATGTGGTGGATTCTACCGTGGGGTTGGCGTGCGAAGCACGCAATGCATTGTGTATTGAAGATACTCCCAATATGCGGAATGGCGTGCGAACCATCTTGCAGCTATTCAGCACTGTCGTGAATAGACCTATTTTCCAAATTGTTGGTTGAAACCCTAAAAAACAGGCTTATAAATTTAATTTTGGAAATTTGCTCAACTCACGTTCGCGGTTCGGCTGCGTGGTCGAATTATTATAGAAGTGATTTCTTTTTTAGGCGCAACTAGTACTTTTTTGATGAAGAAAAATAAACGAACTCGGGAATACTTAAAGTGGATACGGATTTGGGTTTTTTATGACGTCGATCATTTCATCTTCTTCGATGTTTTACACCGTACTAATATAAACCAGAAGTTCAACGTAACAGCTGATCGTAAATGAAGAAATCGACGAAATAAAATTGGCAGTGGTAAATTCAAAGGTTTAAACTCAATAGTTGAATGGGTTTCATCACGACACGCTACTAATGAAATGTACATTGTGCTTCCTCATTTTTTAAGTTGTCAAATTAGTTTTTTGGAACGAAGTTCCTTAACGCTGGTTGCGGTATGAGTTAACAAACAGAAAATGTAATGCGTAACGAAAACAAGTGTTGTTAATTGGTTGCTATGGCAATGACGAAATACGAGTAACGGAAAAAGCGTTACCAAATTGGTTGCTATGGCAATGAATGTAAATACATTCAAGATACATGTGTTTTGGTTCTTCAATTTAAATTAAGAGACGATCGGTTCCGTCCGGCGAAATTCAGATATTATCGTCAAGCGCTGAAATTTCAGGTTAGGCCTAGTTAATTTTAGGTTAGGCCTAGACGGACGAACCAACATTTTATGTTTATTGAATGTATTTACAATGGATGGACATTTAACTGTGTTTACCATCTTAGCTTTGATGTTATAATTAATTCTACACCTTTATCCTATTACTTTAAATGAATAATTATATCTACCTTTGTGTCTGTCGCGGATCTCGAAAACGGCTCTAACGATTTTGATAAAAATTTGCATACAGGTGTTTATTTGACGTCAGGAATATAATGCGCTAGGTCTTACGTCTTCAAAAACGCGCATAAAATATGAAAAATGCGCATAAAATCTGAACTTCTTTTTATAAAACCTTTCAAGTCACTTAGAAGGCGAATAGGTACAGCTTCTTTTTATACCTCCTTCAAAGTCACTAAATATTCGAATAGATACATTATAGATACAATCCAGATGTTAAAAATACTGAACGATGCTCGTTCACCCAGGTACAAACGAGCCAAAGATTAGCGAGAGCCTTTAGAAAGTTTTCCAACTGAGAGCGAAGCGTCCAGGGGCAGAGTCCCTAGTTATCTATACATAATTAATTTGCTAGGGTTTATTTTGTGAGTAGAACTCCTCCTAGAGTTTTTAACCGATTTTGATGTTTTTGGTGTCATTTCACAGAGCTCACTCTGAAGTTGTGCTTCCCTTAAAATGAGCTCAATGTATGTTAAGGGCTTCGCCCCAGTGGCCCTCAAAGTTGCCATGTTAATCTTATGGAAGGTCAATCTTAAGGAAGAAGAAGAAAGATTTCTTTTGATTTTATCAGGGGCACAAAAAAACAGCTGTTCGTATGAAAAGCTTAAAACAGCTGATTTTGATCAACAGCTGATTTTGATCAACAACTGATTTGGATCAAAATCTGAATATAATTTTAGGTTAGGTAAATCAAGCAATAGCGAAGCATTGCCCGGTCCACTAGTAATAACATTAAACGCATGGAAACAGTAAATATTATTGTATAAAAAACAGTCTAGTAATAAACGGTGATTGAAAGATTCAAATTATGTGTGTATTTTGCCGTTAAGGCTGGTAAAAGTATTGAAGAAATGGCGTGATGAACTTCGTCCCTGACTGTGTCCCACGACCGCACATTTACTTTTTTTTGTGATACCTGTAAAATGGACATAGTGCTTTCTTATTTTTTTTTTAATGTCTAAGTTTGCTAACTTGGTTGCTGTGGTAATAAAGGTAAATGTATTAAAAAACGTGTATTGGTTTAGTTAGGCCTACCTAAAATTACGTTTTTTTAATTATAATATTTGACTATAGACACACATGTTTTGTTATTTTTCAGATTTCAATTTTAAATGGAGCAAGATAAAACTAATAATCAAATTTCAGATTAAACCAATATAACCAACAATTTATATTCATTACAGTTTTCACTTCTTTCGGCAGTCCCGCGACTGCTTTCCTTCATTTTTACTTTCTCCAACCTATACGTAGTATATGGAGAAAGTATTGTTTTCGTAAAAATGTTCGAATTTGAATTTTCAGTTGAATTATCTGTGTTGGTGCTCTCTGAACCCAAAAATATTTTTAGTGGAATTTTTTGTTTTGGTGCTCCCTGAACCCAAAAAAGTGTTTTTAGAGTGGTGTCTGTCTGTCAGTATGTATACACGACCAGAGAGGACACTATTGGTCCGATTTTCATGAAATTTGGTATGTAGGTACTAAACCCTAATATCTCCAGGTGTTTTTTTCATTTTTTGGAATTTTTAATTTTTAAGGGTAACTTACCCCTAAAAACCCATAAAAAACGACAAAAATGCAAATTTCTCAAAAACGGCTCTAACGATTTTGATCAAATTTTCAGTATTTATAGTGCTTAAGGTGCCAAACAAAATGACACCACCCGCTTTTATCAAAACTACGGCGTTTTATAATTATAAGGAAATGTTTCGCACGGGGTAGCACCATGGTAGCGAGCACGGCCAGTAATTCAAAGGTCGCGCGATCGAATCCCGCCTGGGACAATAATTTTTTTATACGATTGACGTAGGTAGAATATTATTTTTTTGTTTTGTTCTAAAAAGTAGTAAATAAAATGATTAAAAACAATATTATTTTGACTACAGTAAGTTGGGAGAAAGTTTGTGTCAGTTAACTGATACCGTTTATTTATTATTAAATTTTTGTTCAATTATAGCGTCAAACATAAAATTCTGAGCAGGGAACAAAATTATTTCTAAAAACGTGTTACTTAAGTAACGGACTAAAAATTGCAATCCGCCATCAAAAGTCATGGGAAATAGAAAAAATAATATGTCCAAGCCTATTTTTTTTTACGTGGAATCCGAACCACAGCCAACGATGTCTGTTGAGAAACCATTTAGAAAATTATTCGGGGTCAATGGGAATTGAACCCGGAACCTTTCCATTGATGGTTGCCATGACGATTGATAAAGCAATGACGCTTTAACAACCACGGCCACCGTGGCTCGACTAAGCCTATAATAATAAAAATAATAATAATATGAATGCAGATATATAATCAGCATATATAAGCGGTTTTGTGACTGAATGGCTGTCTGACATAGAATCAACGTGGAGCAAAAACTACAAATACGAAAACTTAAACGTATGTCCTTATGGGGGCTACAGACGCACTACAAGTAAAGATTTCGAAAAATATTCACTTTAAAGTGTAAAAATAGTGAAAACTCGAAGATCCCAACCATATATCAGATAAAACAGCTGTTTGGATCAAACATTTAGACAACACACTTTTGTTTACATTCTTAACTATAGGAACCAACTTAGCAAATTTAGAATCAGTTCATTACTCTTCACAATCAACAGCATTTTTATGTTAGACTAACAAACTAAAAGCGAAGACACACAAAACACAACGACAAAATGCTTACGGTGTTATAATTTAATTCAAAAATCTGTCGTTACATGTTATAAACTAGCTGACCCGTACGGCGTTGCCCGTGGTGGTTGGTATTTTCAGTCTTTTTAACGTAATTGTATTCTTTTTAAGTGTTCAGTCAGTGAGTGGTATTTGGCTTTTATATATATAGATCTCAAATAATAAAAGCACTATTGTCATAATAATAAAAGATCTGAAATTATTATTTTAGTAACTTTGATCGCCCCAAACCCCTAATAAAATTTCAAAATTTTTCATACCCTTTCTTAGTGAGCACCTATGGCTATAGAGGAAGCTACATACCAAATATCATTCCAATCCGTTCGGTAGTTTTGAAGAAATCGTGATTTAATAACTTTGATCCCCCCCAAAACCCCCTAAAATTTCGAATTTTTTGAAACCCTTTCTTAGCGAGCGCCTATGGCCCTAGAGGAAGCTACATACCAAATTTAATTGCAATCCGTTCGGTAGTTTTGAAGAAATCGTGATTTAATAAATTTGATCCCTCCAAAACCCCCCTAAAATTTCGAATTTTTTCAAACACTTTCTTAGTGAGCACCTATGGTCCTGGAGGAAGCGACATACCAAATTTCATTTCAATCCGTTCGGTAGTTTTTGAGAAATCGTGATGAGTGAGTCAGTGGTATTTCTCTTTTATATATATAGATATATATAGATAAAACAGCTTATTTTTGATCAATAAACCATAATTTTAGGTTAGGCCTACAATGAACCAAAACACGTTTATTTGCAACGAATTTGATAAATTTAGAATCAGTTAGTTATTTTTCACAACTGACCAAATATCTGTTGTTACATATTATATTGTTTACTTTAGTTGGTAATATCAAAATTTGTATGAGTGTTGATTATTTAAATGCTAATGGTGAAATTACAACGCATGCCGTAATTCAAAATATTGGGGATTGTCGTGTCTATTTCAATCTCTGATTTGCATTAGCTGTGTATAAGGTCAACGCTCAGTCGTAATTTCCGTGATTGAGCCACAGCCGGCGATGGTGAGCGAAGCGAGCAAGGGCGGAGACCCCAGTAGTATTATATTAAACTTTAAAACATTTCCAGTGAACGTTTTCCACCCTAGAAATTCCATTTTGCTTTCTCACTATACTATAGTATAGAGAAAGTACAGTGATCGCAAAAAAATCGATGTTGACAATTTTGTGCAAATATCCGCCTGAGTCCTAAAAAGTGGTTTTTACAAAATGTCTGTCTGTATGTAGCCTATACAAAGCTAGAGAAAAAACTATTCGATCGATTTCGAACAAATTTGAACCAAACATGTCAATTATGCCTGTATAGATGCACGAAATGAGGTTTTGAAAAAAAAACCTTTTTGGCCAAAACCCCCCAAAAAATCAGTTATTATTTTTTTTTTATAAAAAAACTGCTCTAACGATTTGATAAAATTTTGCTTATTTGTAGCCCTTAATGTACCCTACCATATGGAAAAAAAGCATCTTTAAAAAATTATCGTTTAGCTAATAATAATATTTATTAGTTACTCTACTAACATAGGCTTAAAATTGGCGTGCGGAGCACGCAATGCATTGAGTATTGAAAAGTCTCCCAATACGGGGGTTGGCGTGCGAAGCACGCAATGCACTGTATATTGAAAATACTCTCAATACAGGGGTTGGCGTGCAAAGCACGCAATGCACTGTGTACTGGAAGTACTCCCAATACTATGGTTGACGTGCAATGCACTTCGCATAGTGGCCAGTGTCAACCTCGCATGTGAGTCCTCAGCAGTCAACTTGTTAATAATTTAAATGTTTGTGAGAAAGTATGCGCCAGTTTCTGGTACCGTTTGTTTAGACAATATTTGAAAATAACACGCAAAAGTAACATTAACTGCAGTTGGAAATAGAACCAATATGTATTTATACATTACATTCCAAAAATAACCCCTGAGCAAATATTTCTTCTTTGTCGACAATATAATTATTGATCGTGACTTTAACTTTGCGCCGAAGTCTAAGCCAATTTCAGTCGGGTAATTATTAGTTTGTATAACAAGTAAACAAGTAAAGTGTCTGCTTGCGACGAATTTGTCCGTATGTGCAAACTACAGAACTAATTATTGGATAATTTGTTTGCACTCGTTGTAGCGTGTCCCGGACACACCCCCTCCACCCATGGGAAATAAACAGTCATGTCGATGTGCATGCTAGAGTAACATCAACTTGGGTTATTTTAGTTTTTAACTATTCCCCAGTCTCTACTCAGTAGCCGTAATGATAACGCGGGTCCGTTTTTATAATAATTGAGACATACGAAGTCGCGTGTGACTGGTCGAAGTTAGTTGTTTTGTTTTATTTCATTTGTTACCAACAGATAAAAAATACAAACTATGTAAAGTTAGTAATGATAACTAGTAGGTCTGTGAACAGTAGACCTCGCTCGTTGACCTTATCTCGACTCCCCCTCCCACTCACAGCGGCCTCACTGACGTAGCGCAGGAAAGAGCAAGACAGCAAGTAGCGCTCTCTCTCTCTCTCCCTCTCCATACAATTATAAGGTTTTATGAAGATATCTACAGAATAAACGTATAAGAACATGGTTAAAATACAAACACTTGGACGATTTTTAACAAATTTCAAATTTGCGGCCATTTTATGAGCTTTCCGTTAGAGATACGGAAAAATCAACAGAACAATTTTGTAGACCATTAAATTTGCTACTAGAAAATTTTACCTAAAATGATGGAAACTGACGTTACGTGACGTGATGGATGTATACAGCCATCCTACCTAAAATGACGGGAATGGACGTTACAAGACGTGATGGATGTATATAGCCACTATCTAAAATGACAGAAATGGATGTTACGTGACGTGATGGATGGTATATAGCCATCCTACCTAAAATGACGGAAACTTACGTTACTTGACGGGATGGATGTATATAGCCAACCTATCTAAAATGACGGGAATGGATGTACAGTGACGTGATGGATGAATATAGCCTGTCTACCTAAGATGACGGGAATGGACGTTACGTGACGTGCCGGATGTATATATCCACCCTACCTAAAATTACGGGAATGGACGTTACTTGACGGGATGGATGTATATAGCCACTATCTAAAATGACGGAAATGGATGTTACGTGACGTGATGGATGTATATAGCCATCCTACCTAAGATGACGGGACTGGACGTTACTTGACGGGATGGATGTATATAGCCAACCTATCTAAAATGACGGGAATGGATGTTACGTGACGTGATGGATGTATATAGCCATCCTACCTAAGATGACGGGAATGGACGTTACGTGACGTGCCGGATGTATATAGCCACCCTACCTAAAATTACAGGAATGGACGTTACTTGACGGGATGGATGTATACAGCCAACCTATCTAAAATGACGGGAATGGACGTGGCGGACGTTTATGGTCACCCTACCTAAAAT